>CM060903.1:971236937-971521937 GCA_030737815.1 Allium fistulosum
TTTCCTACTGTACGTCCCACTCTCTCTCGTTCCATTGCCATCACTTCAAAGCCGAGACCCCTCAACATCCACTTCTAGCCCTAGTTCACCCACGACCGGCCATCCTACACTTCAGAAAATTGCCGCTCCATTTTTCCCGTGCCCTCCTTCATTTCGGCCACCTTCCGACCAAACGCCGACGCCCCCAATCCCTTAGTTCGCTGGAAATTACTCATTGACCCAAATCGATTATCACTTTCTATCTCGAAAATTTGCCTAACTAAAAATCAAGATAATATCACCAAAATCATCGTTTTCAAAACCGATTCTATCTATGACAAGGAAGATACGAATTGAAACGATCAGTTTTCTTGAAATAATTGGTGACTTACCAGTAAAATCTTCCTCACAGTTTTCTACTGGATGATATCACAGGAAAACTATCTTTAAATTTTAGTACACTCTAATACAACCAACAACCTTTCAAACATCGGGGTCTAAAACTATCTAGGTGAAGAGAAATGAATTTTCGAAGAGTTGAACATGTCAGGAAAAGAACAGAGGAAAGAAGAATGTCTACAGGCATTCCAAACATTCATATCCAGTCATATACATATTCGTTCATCTCTATGCACTGTACAACACTATACAGTTACCCCTATTACATTTAACATATATATATTTATAAAAAGATTTGATCTTTAAAAATGAAGTTTACTCACTGGTCTCTGGAAAGAAGGGACACTGCTTGTTTTTTTTTTTCAGGGTACATTATATATATACCATGTTCACATAAAACTCTTATTCACTTTTATTAGACCAAAGATTTAGGAAAACCATAGTTATTTGTAAGTATATGAAGTATAACAAGATTTCTTTACTCACAGTTTCGAATAGAGGTGAACTGCTACTATTTTTGATCTCCCTTTTAGCTTCAACTTTGCTGTCTTGATTCCTTTTGTAAATTAATGGTAGCTCTTGTTCTTATTTTTTTCTTCTTTTCATTCGAATGCTTTCTATGGTCTGTACAAGGCAGTGGCACATATATATATGATGGGAGGCTGAAATTTGTTTTACATTTTTTCTTATCTCATTTATTTTCTTCTTTAATTTGATTTGATTTAGATAAGATGATTTGATTTTATAAGATGGATTTGATATGTTATGAAAGCTTGATTTTTAAGACTTGACTTGAATTTTGTTTTATAGTTTGACTGGAATGGTATATGCACAGATAATATAGGGTATGTAGATGAGGGAACAAATAGATAAGAGCTGAAACCCATTGTTCATATACAGACCTCAAACCTCTTATTTTATTTTCTTTTGTTTTTATTTTGATTTGATTCATATGAAGGTTGATTTTCTATTTTATGAGACTTGATTTGATTTAAAAATTGAAAAGGAGATTTGATTATTTAAGAGAAGGATTTGATATATTATTTGCTTGAGATGATATGCATTAATTTCTATGTCCCCTTATGTGTTACATGTACATACCTATGAATTTATATATATATATATATATATATATATATATATATATATATATATATATTTTATTTTACTTCAACTGACCCATACACATCTATATATATTTACACGTTTCTATATACTCCTAGCACACACATGGTACATACCTTTGCATGTTCACCAGTTAATATATACATAGGTTTGCACCTATTTACCCATTTATTTGTATGTACTTGCCACCATACATGTATATATATTTACATTTATACATATCTCCCATACACATTACCTCGTATAGGCATATATACTTTTATGGATATTTTATCTTAATTCGAATGGTGGAGTACATATATATATATATATATATATATATATATATATATTATTTATTTTCTATAAGGTTTATCATCTCCAAAGATTTTATAATTCAATATTTATAATCAACCTATATATATATATATTCAGATTTTATTATTATTATCAGGAATTTATTTGTTCGATCAATAAAATTCAATATACCCATAATTAAAATCAATTAATTTCCCAATTACGGACGTCGGAAAACCTGGGTCGTCACATTCCTCCCCCCTTTAGAACTTTTCGTCCTAAAAAAGGAACGAAAGGAGAATTTTAATTTTAATGTTTATTATCAATTAAATCATTCTTTAAACATTTAACCCTTTACTCTTTTGTTTTAAATTTTCTATCACTTTTAAAACTACATAATATTACAAAACTAGCTTTATATAAAAATACTTTTTATAACTCGATGTCTCAACAAGTCCATCCTTGTTCTCACATAAATTCAGTAATACGTTGATCAGGCGTATGACTGAAAATCTATAAGTACTTAGTAAACCCGTTTTCAACACCCAGTGAAAATACTTGGAAAAACTTTTGTGAGAATGCTCTGGAAATCATCATCCCTTCCATGAGTCGCAGTTAGCACGATGATTACTTCGCCATCCCAGCAAAAACCATAAGAAAACTTTAGGCATCCGCACCCCTCGACTTTCGCCATGGAAACTGCATAGATCGCAGCTACACCTAGGGTTACGTTGCCATCACGGCAAAAACCATGTAACTGTAGGCATCGGCGCCCTCGAATTTCGTTGCCAAATGAAACTTCACCACATAGATCGCAGACTACACAAAGCGATGTCACTGTTCCAGTGGAACTAGTGTAGACTGTAGGCATTCACTGCCACACGAATTTCTCTATGGAACTAAACAACATAGATCGCAATCTGCCGATGTTACGTCGCTATCCCAGCGAAATCAAACGTAGATTGTAGGCAATCACTGCCACTCGACTTACGCTATGGAACGGCGATAGATCGCAGTTACACCAGAGTTACACTGCCGTCACAGCATAAACCCAATATATCTGTAGGCATCAGCGCCCTCGACTTTCGCTACCCCAATCACAATGCACTGGAACTACAGTTTAGTCTGGACGTCCTCTTGGATCAAAATTTAGAACCCCCCTTAGGGATCAAGGCAGAACCACCCAGGGGATTTCCTACTATAAGTTTCAACCCTAAATGGGAGTGCCTTTTTCCCTATAGCATTCTCAAAACATTTTATACTATACACATATAGTATCTTTCAAAACATACTCTTTATATGTATCATGTATAAACTTCAAAATCGATATCTCAAAAGTCAATAGTTCTCAAACTTGGCTTTCCAAGTTCCAAAAATTGATTTTTCCCAAAATCAAAGCCTTTCAAAATCATTGAGTTTCAAAAACCTCTTCAATTCATTCTCATAAAATCATTCTTATATATATAAGATTTTTCTTTCAACTTGAAATTTTTTCTAATTGCTACGCACGTATATAAATTCCATTTTATCTTCCAAATATCTATCAAAGATCATTTCTTCTGGTTATAGATTCAACCAGGGAAGTTTATAATATATAACAAATATTTATAACTTTAGCTATGCCAAATCAAATATTCAAGTTCGATTTCCTTTACAAAGTTATTTGCCACATTCTTACTCTTAATAAAGTAAGTTTTCGGTTATAGTGCTATCCAACTTTCATTTTTAATCGTCATATATTTCTCAAAATATACTCTTTTATTTCAAAATCATTTTTGGCTCAATATCCGATTTGGTTCCACTTAAGAATTGTCTCAATTTCCCATTTGGATTATAACTTCAATTCTTATCTCAATTGGTATTTAAACATAAACATCCACTCTGACTAGTTTGAATTTAGAAAATAGCTTGAATAGTTTTAAAATAGTTTAATGGTGGTAGAATAGTTAAATAGTTGTAAAATAGTTGAGAAATAGTTAAATAGTTATTATAAGATAGTTAGAGTATTAAAAAGAATGGTTTGTATAGTAAGTAGCTTGGAAAAAGATATTTAAGACAGTATATATTAAAATAATTTGTTTGAAAATGGTTTTAGAGTCAAACTGGTTCAATTTCCCAATCTCCCATTTCAATCAACTTCAATTTCCATTTCAATTTGAATTAACTTTGATTCCCATTCTAATTCAAATCAATTCCCATTTCGACTTCAAATTGATTCCATCGGATTTTAATTTGAATTAACTTATTCAACTTTGATTACAAATCCAATTAATTCAATTAAATTCCAGTTTGAATTAATTTTAATCTCATTCTCAAATGTTAAACCATCTTGATTTGTATAAATTCGGATTTGGTTTTTCCAAAGTGTTGATTTAATGACTTAAATCAAATTAACCCTTAACCTTTAATTTAACACCCAAGTCTTTAAACAATTTAATTCTGAGTCCAAATTTCAAATATTCATCTTAAGTTACCTTTACTTAACTTATTTCAAGGTTCGAGCAAGAGTTCAAATCTTTTTAACAAGTCAATTTTCGGAATTCAATTTATTTCACAATCATACTTCAAAATTTTAAACCTGATCCCTTTAAACAATTCCGGTTGATAAATCCATTTTTAACATTTAAATATTAAGTTCAAAGTGATCCCATTTCCATAAATTCAATTTTATTTCTAAGCATCAAAATCATTTAAATAAATTTCAGGATAAAGTTTTTACTCCTATTCAATTTCAAGAATGGATGTATATCATTTCAATCCACTTCTTAATTCATTCAAAATAATCCAATTTACAGTTTAATATATACACTGTTAATAACAACATAATGATAGCAGGATATGTCAAGGTAAATAAACATCCAAATTATCTAAAACATCAATCAATAGCATCTATCACAAATTTCTAGAACTCAAACCTGTTTTGAGATCACACGTAACTCCCTTTTCAATTTAATCCCATTTAACTTCCCTAAGTTAAATCTCAATTTCATCTTGAAATTTTCCAATTTCATATTATAGGTCCAAACTTATTTAACTTTCCCTAAGTTAAATTTCAATCCATTCAATCCATTTAAGCCCACTCAATTCAAATTTCCCGTCCCAAATTTAAATTCTCATTAATGTCCCTTCCCACTTATAAGCTCAAAAACTTATTTCTCTTTGGGCTATACTCTCATTTCAGGGGAAATTCAGAATTCAACACTTAGTGTTTATTCCAAATCATCTTTCGATATTATGTATATCCACATATATACATATTTATTCCATTTGCATACAAAGTCATACTTTCAATTTTAAACCATTCTTGGTTTTTAATTTAAAACAATTTCCTTTGACATTTTCAAACAAGTCCTGTTTTAAAACAAGATTCCTATATTCAAAATATTATTTATTATTCTTTTAACACTTTGAAACAATTTCCAAATTCTTTGGACTTAGACTTAAAACTTCACAATTTAGATTCGTTTTTAATTTATAAGCCATATTTATAAATTCAACTCATATAATTTTACTTCCATGAACATTGCACCATGTTTATCATTATTTATTCTGCAATAAATATCCTTTATTAAGATACAGCAACCTATTTATGTTAATAATATCATATCTAGAAACCAAACACACATATATTTTATCCTGATTTACCGGAAAAATATAATCAGGGTAACTTATTTCGTTTCAAAACACCTTGAAAACACTTCTGTAAATTTCGGAATTTTAAATTCAGGTTTAACTCCATTTCTAGCTTAACTTATTTATATAGTTAATCCTTATCCAAATTTCTATTCGGTTATATGTTTTACTACTTAAATATTACAATCTTATTTAAATTCAATAATCAACAACCAATTACCTTAATATATATATATATATATAATAATTAGAAAAACTACTTCTTTATATATCAAAATATAAGCTTGTAAAAATCATTTTTAAAACCGTTTTTTTAAATAAAAAAAATCATTATATAAGAAAATAACAAGTACGCTCTCATATAATACTCTCAACTCATTCTAGGGTACTACTGACCCTATCTCTAATGAGTGATCCCCACCAGAGCCAAGGTTCTCGCTTAACCGTTTAGCTCTGATACCAAGTGTAACGGTCGGTAGGCTTTTCAACCATCCCAACAGCGGCCACTTTCCGCTGTGGCACCACACTGGTGCCTCGAATTTGCTTTTACGACCAGCCTCTCGACTGCCACCAACCCATTAAGACCTTATACTACCTCTCAGGGACATGTAGGGGTAAGAGTCTCCTGCTCGCCACCAAACACGAAGCGAGAACCCCCCTATCATGCTGTAATAAAGCAGATCCGATCCCCCAAACCGTTCCCAAACATTCACCCCTTTCCCCTCTTGCCTTCCCTCTCCTACCGTACGACCCACTCTCTCTCTCGTTCCTTTTCCATCACTTCAAAGCCGAGACTCCTCAACATCCACTTCAAACCCTAGTTCACCCACGACCGGCCATCCCACACTTCAGAAAATTGCCGCTCTAGTTTTCCTGCGCCCTCCTTCACTTCGGCCACCTTCCGACCAAACGCCGATGCCCCAATCCCTTAGTTCGTCGGAAATTGCTCATTGACCCAAATCGATTATCACTTTCTATCTCGACAATTTGCCTAACTAAAATCAAGATAATATCACCAAAAATCATCGTTTTCAAAACCGATTCTGTCTATGACAAGGAAGATACGAATTGAAACAATTGGTTTTCTTGAAATAATTGGTGACTTACTAGTAAAATCTTCCTCACAGTTTTTCTACTGGATGATATCATAGGAAAACTATCTTTAAATTTTAGTACACTCTAATACAACCAACAACCTTTCAAACATCGGGGTCTAAAACTATCTAGGTGAAGAGAAATGAATTTTCGAAGAGTTGAACATGTCAGGAAAAGAACAAAGGAAAGAAGAACATCTACAGGCATTCCAAACATTCATATCCAGTCATATACATATTCGTTCATTTCTATGCACTGTACAACACTATACTGTTACCCCTATTACCTCTAACATATTCACATATATTTATAAAAAGATTTGATCTTTAAAAATGAAGTTTACTCACTGGTCTTTGGAAAGAAGGGACACTGCTTGTTTTTTTTCAAGGTACATTATATATATACCAGGTTCACATAAAACTCTTATTCACTTTTATTATACCAAAGATTTAGGCAAACCATAGTTATTTGTAAGTATATGAAGTATAACAAAATTTCTTTACTCACAGTTTCAAATAGAGGTGAATTGCTACTATTTTTGATCTCCCTTCTAGCTTCAACTTTGATGTCCTGATTCCTTTTGTAAATTCATGGTAGCTCTTATTCTTATTTTATTTTCTTCTTTTCATTCGAATGCTTTCTATGGTCTGTACAAGGCAGTGGCATATATATATATATATGATGGGAGGCTGAAATTTGTTTTACATTTTTTCTTATCTCATTTATTTTCTTCTTTAATTTGATTTGATTTAGATAAGATGATTTGATTTTATAAGATGGATTTGATATGTTATGAAAGCTTGATTTTTAAGACTTGACTTGAATTTTGTTTTATAGTTTGACTGGAATGGTATATGCACTGATAATATAGGGTATGTAGATGAGGGGAACAAATAGATAAGAGCTGAAACCCATTGTTCATATACAGACCTCAAACCTCTTATTTTATTTTCTTTTGTTTTTATTTTGATTTGATTCATATGAAGGCTGATTTGCTATTTATGAGACTTGATTTGATTTAAAAATTGAAAAGGAGATTTGATTATTTAAGAGAAGGATTTGATATATTGTTTGCTTGAGATGATATGCATTAATTTCTATATCCCCTTATGTGTTACATGTACATACCTATGAATTGATATATATATATATATATATATATTATTTTACTTCAACCGACCCATACACATCTATATATATTTACACGTTTCTATATACTCCTAGCACACACATGATACATACCTTTGCATGTTCACCAGTTAATATATACATAGGTTTGCACCTATTTACCCATTTAACTTTATGTACTTGCCACCATATATGTATATATATTTACATTTATACATATCTCCCATACACATTACCTCGTATAGGCATATATACTTTTATGGATATTTTATCTCAATTCGAATGGTGGAGTACATATATATATTATTTATTTTCTACAAGGTTTATCATCTCCAGAGATTTTATAATTCAATATTTATTATCAACATATATATATATATTCAGATTTTTTTTATTATCAGGAATTTATTTGTTCGATCAATAAAATTCAATATACCCATAATTAAAATCAATTAATTTCTCAATTACGGACGTCATAAAACCCGGGTCGTCACAGGTAGCATCGTGTATCACGACAGTTTTGGCGCCATTCCATCGACCGTTACTAAATAATTCGAAATGAATTCGCCATTCCTAATAGTTTCATCAATATACGTTGTCAATTTGCCAAACTAAACTATAAACTTCGGAAAAATTAAATCGAACTCGAGAACTACCATGTATGGAATTAAAATTTAACAAGGTCAGTGTTAAAGTCTATAGCAGTTTCTGTAAGTGATTGTCGAAGTAAAACTACAACTTCGGTATTAAAACATCGAATTCGACATTTGAACAAATAGACATACATCCAAATTTCACCAAGTTTAGCAACAAAAGAAACACACTACACTAATATACAAGTTTTCATAAGCATTACACCACTAAAAAAAGTCATGTTTTAGCAAGTGAAAAGAAATTATTACACTAGCAAAGTTCATCTGCGTATTTTCTTCTTACTTATGGTTTTCTTTGTGTGTTTTCTCACTCCTTCACCTTCTTTGCTCCTGCTCTTTTTCGCCTTAGATCCTTCAACTTGTTCTTCTTCAAGTACATGTTCTCCATACAACTCTAGCGGTGCTCTTCCTCAATTCTTTCCACTCTTTCTAGAACTTGAGACATTGATTCTTCACAGGAGCACACGATCTAAAGAAGTCTGCAACATGTCGAAGTCTCTGTTTCTACAAGCATTAATTCTTAACTTAAAATAATGAACTTACATGAAATTATAAAGCAAATAATTTAGTATATGCAATTACAATGCGTATAATAAGAGAATTGTCTTCGGTAACACGCGCGGGCTCAGTGCATCGTGTTTGTAGATTAGCAACAATAGAGTTTGACATGAATTTGTACTAGTCAATGTACGTTGCATCACAATCCCAAGGGCATACAATATGTTTCGTTGTTAAACTCTCATAGAGAAGATGATTTCTCCACTCATTCCAGTTGAAATCGCCTAAACTAGAGTAGGCCGCCTTGTATGATTTTACCGATGACTTCATTTTTTTAGTCTCCACAACGAATGTAGTAGTAGGTATTGGTTGAATGTAACACCCCTAATTTTTGATAACATTATTCAGGAAATTAAATTAGATAAATTAAATAGAATAATGTAAATATTAAGTGATAAGGGGTTGAGATCTGAATAAATCTAATTAAAGTCATGCCTAATAAAATAATTAAATGGGCTTAAGAATGGTTATTAGGTTAATTAAATTACATAAGGGTATATTAGGAATTTGCGGCCCATAACCCTTACCCTTATATATTTTCATTCCTACCATTTCATTCCCATTTACGTTATTTTGAAAACATAAGCAAAAATATTAAGAAGGGCCAACCATTAAGAAAAAAGAATTCAATTAAAAGCTAGAGAATCAAGCTTAGCGGAAATTGTTCTCAATCCAATCTCCTTATCAAGGTAAATAATAATTCCATCTCTATTTTTAGTTTGAATCATATGTTTTCGGATTTATGGGTAAATTCATTTTTATGATGAATTGGATGATGATATGCTTGAATAATGATTTGTTTAATTTAAACAAGATTGTTTAAATGGGACTATACATAGTTTTAGGGTAAAACCGGTTTATATTGATGTTTAAATGCCATGGAAAAATTTAATGTTCTATAAAACATGATTTTGGAGTTGTGTTTTAATTTTGATAATTTCCCAAGCTCTAGAAATATTGTTATGAATTTTCATAAGAAAATATGGTTATTTGGGTTTATAAATTTATTTCGGAAAATATATTAAGAATCTGGATCTAAAATTTTGATATGTTAGATAACATGATTAAAGTGAATTTCTGGAATTTTTTGGGATTTTTCCAAAGAGATTTGCTATGCAAATTAAATTATTTTAGAAGAGGTAATTCTTTGCAATATTGGTTTTGCTTAATGGAAGGGCTTATTTGATTAACTTAACCATGGTTTAGATCCAAAATTAGCGGTTGTTATTATAGTAAAGAATTTGAATAAGCTAAGGCAACCAATCTGGTATTAACATGTGGCTGGTTAGTTAGAAAAATGTTTGCTTTAAGTAGTATTAAACTAGGTTTACTCAGAAAAGTTGGTTCCGCCAACTTTAGAAGTACCTTTCGACACAGAGCTTTCGCCTTCAACCCAGTTGAAACCTACTAAGCCGAAACCAATATACAAGGTATCACAAAGATGGTATGCAGTGGATTGGAGAAAGGCGAAAGGTTAGGTGTCGAAAGCATGGCATCCGAAGGAGTTGATACCTTGGTTTGTTTTGAAAAGAGAAGCGCCTGCCTTTGTTTTATTTAAGCCTTCGAAGGAGTCGAAGCATATGTTTTCGAAAGAAGTTTTTAAAAGGTTTCAAAAGGGTTTCCGTTAACATAAGTTTGCTTTTGAATGGGTTCCTTTACTTAGGAAAGAATGCTTCTGAAAGAAGGGGTTCCGACCTAGTCGAAGCCGTGCTTCCGTTCTTTAGCCTTTCGATGGTGTTGAAGTCATAAATGCTTTCGAAAGGTAGTGTTAGTTTTTAAAGATGTTTTAAGCCTCTTCCTAAATTCTTTCAAAAGGATCCAAGGGTTTCGAAGGTAATGGCTTCGAAAGGGGTCTCGAGCTATCCTTCAATGGTTGTTTAAATGATTTAAAGCTTTCGAAAGAGATAGTGCCGATGCCATCAGTTTTTTCCCAATATTTTTATATGATAAAGGATGGTTTCGAAAGAGATGCTTTCACCTATATTCACTTTAACCAAAATATTATTTACTTTGACCAAAATATTATTTTAAGTATAAACCCAATGGCTTTGAAAGGGGGACTTTCAATGATTCTGGAAGGGTTACTTCTAATGGTTTCGAAAGGAGTACTTTCAAATGGTTTCGAAGCTATGCTTCTAAAGTTAAATGTTAATACTTTAATACAATCGAAAGATTTCGAAAGGAAGGTTTTAAAGTATTAGAAAAGCAGGCGCCTAATGTTTTGAAGATGGATTTTAATGCTTTCGAAGGAGGTCATCCTATGAAGTCGAAAGCAAGATTTTGAAGGTTTCGAAAGGTTTTGTAACCCAAACTCAATTTTAAAAAAGGAGAAACCCATGGCTAAATTAAAGGAGTTTTGAAATGATTTTAAGAAGAAGCTTTCCTTTATAAAATTATAGGTTAAAGGGATTAACCATGTTTTATTTGAAAAGTGTTTCAAGGACATTAAACGCACATGAGTGTATTATTTTGTAATTATGTTTGCTTCTTCAATTATGAATATATTCACATTATAGTGGACACCATAACTATGTTTTTGGAATAATGGGTAGAAAAACCAACTAGGTTAACCCAATAGTGAATATAGATTGATTAAACTCTTGGATGAGTAGAATTGCATCCAAGAGGTCAGGGAGACCAAAATATAGGATGCCTAAATATGGAAGTTGTCAGGAAGACAGGTTCATAGTGATTCCATGAAAACTATGATTAGGAAGTTATTGGAGTTACCAATAGGTTCATAGTGATCCCATGAAAACTTTGTTATAAAGAGTGGTTGGCAGGGGCCAATTGGTTTGTAGTGAACCCATGAAAACTATATCCGGATTAAGTTATTGACAGATGTCAATAGGTTTCTAGTCAACCCATGAAAACTAGGATAAGAAGAAAAGATATTGGCATGGTCCAATAGGTTCCTAGTTAACCCATGAAAACTAGGATAAAGGAGAAGTTATTAGAGTAACCAATAGGTTCAGGGGAACCCATGAATCAACTAAATCCACAGGAGTGGTAGTGATAAGTTAATTGGCAGGGGCCAATAGGTTCATAGTGTACCCATGAAAACTATGAAATATGACAGGGAGTCCGTATATTATATAAAGATTATTAGTAGGCCCATGAAAACTAATAGGTTAATGGTGACTCTAGAAACTATAAATATGACAGGGAGTCAATTAAACAGAGGATTGGAAATCCAGTATGTTTTAACATGTTTGCATATCATCATAATATTTTGAAATGGCTATGTTTTAACCATTGTGGATGTAGGGGCACAGTATAAGGTTTTTAAAGGTTTTCAGATATTAGTGAGGGGAAAACCCGTTCCGCTAAGCAGCGTGGTCTCACTAGATATGTAAATGATTTGAGATGGTAGATTATTATTCATACCAGGCTTTATGTCTGACTCGAAGTTTGTGTTTTCCCCTTAAACTCTCGGGTACTCAATTGATTTTGAGTAGTTTGAGAATTGAGGTTTTCAGGTATCTCACTAGACGAATAATGCTTCTGACGATGTGTAGGAGGGATGATAG
Source organism: Allium fistulosum (assembly GCA_030737815.1). Lineage (NCBI taxonomy): Eukaryota > Viridiplantae > Streptophyta > Magnoliopsida > Asparagales > Amaryllidaceae > Allium > Allium fistulosum. Next base: position 971,249,314 of record CM060903.1, read on the forward strand.
AGTTTTCTTCTATTTAATTCTGCTGTGTTGTTTATAATGGAAAAGTTGTTATATTGTCTATATATACAATGATCATCCAAGTGGGCATCTTCATATGTCACTCTTGGCGTATGTTGTAATAAATATATTTTCTCTGAATGCGATTTGCGATTGTGGGATTATGTAATGAATTGGAAATGTTTTTAAATGGAACGTGGTTTTGTTTGATGTTTTAAAATTTTCCATATTCATGTGTTTCTGTTTATCAATGAATCTAACACCGCCGTATTCGATGGCCGAGGATTAATAATTATGGATGACTGCAGCATCTATAGCTATTAGTTTTGGGCTTCCAAGTAGGGAGATGTTACAAGTTGACATCAGAGCATAGGTTTATAAAACTTTAAAAGAAAGTTAATTCTAAAAGATTTTCAAACACAATTCAATGAATTTGAAAATATGATCGGGGTTTGGGTTAACGCTATAGTAATGTACTCGTATTTGATATATATATATATATAAGTACGTGTCCCCCACTCTTTTAGACCGTTCTTCTATATCTGACTAAGGCTTGTATGCAGATTTACGAGAAAGAAGATATGGAAGCAGGAAACGGAAGAGGAAATCTCGGTGGAGGAAGCACAACAACTAATGGAAATGCTCGACCTAATACCAAGAGGAACCAAGGTCGACGGGCTAATGCTAACCCAAATGCTGAAGCCAATGTTGGTGCTGGAAATCTACCAGTAGATGCGGGGATGGTGTATCAGTTGTTAGCCAATCTTTTGCAAGCTGAGGTTGCTGGTAATGTTGAAGGAGCTAATCCTGTAGCTCCAGTTGGGAATAACTATGCTAAGTTGAGCAGAGAGTACACCAGTCTGAGTGGAAAGCCATTTGCTGGAACGGAGGATGCGGTTGAAGTTGAGAACTGGCTATTGCACCGTGAGAGGAACTTTAATGATCTAGGATTGGACGATGGGCAAAAGAGGAGGCTGGCCTCTAGGCAGTTGCAAGGGGTGGCGCTTCACTGGTGAAATAGTATGACTGTCGGAGTTTCAAAGGAAGAATTGACATGGGCTGATTTCAGAAGGAGGTTTGAGCAGAGGTTTCTATCTAAGGTTGCTAAGTCGGCATTGATGAGGAAGTTCGTGGATTTAGTCCAGGGAGAGATGTCAGTAATCGAGTACGCTGCTAAGTTTGATGAGCTGTCTCGAAATGGATATGCCACTATAGACACTGACATTAGAAGGAATAAGAGGTTCATTCGAGGACCGAGACCTAAGCTGGCTAGAATGGTCATGACCCATATCCGAGAACCTTGTAATGTTGTGGTGGAGATGGCCATTTGCCATGAAGAGATGTTGGCTGGTTGTGCTAGAGAGAAGCCAGTTGAATCCCACGGTCCTTAGGGAAAGAAGAGGAAATTCTTTAAGAAGAAGGTAAAGGCTGATCTAGTGTGCTTCAAGTGTGACAAGAAGGGTCATTATGCTCATGAGTGTCGGTCAGGTAAGGGGAAGAAGGCTGCAGATAAGAAGAATGTGAAGTGCTTCAACTGTGATCAAGTTTGGCATTATAAGAACTAGTGTCCAGAGCCAGTCAGGGTGGACAAGGGGAAGGTTTTTTCTCTTGGATCATCTGCTAAGCCAACTGCAGCTGATAAGGGAAAGACTATGATGGAAGGTACGTTTTTTATTCAGAGTATACCAGTCAGGATACTATTTTATACTGGTGCATCACATTCATTTATATCCTAGTATTTGGTTGATAGGTTATGCATAGATCCCACATACCCTGTTACTTCCTTAAGGGTTGCAAATCTAATAGGAGGGTATGCAACTATGGGGATGAGATGTGACCAGTTAGAACTTGATTTGTTAGGTCATAAGTTTGCATGCGGTCTGTATGTTTTTGATTTCGTAGATTTCAAGATCATTTTGGGTATGGATTGGTTAGGTAAGTACGAGGCTAGGATATTTTGCCAATATGGGGAAATATCATTAAGACACCCAAATAGTCATAACCGAATCATCTTCTCAGTGGAGAATTCCAGCAGGAGTATTTGTGCTTTGTTAAGTTCCATGGAGGTAGGAGAAGGGCTAAGTCAGGTTCAAGTGGCAAGAAAATTTGCAGATGTCTTTGAGTCAGTCACAAGACTACCATCGAAATGAGCTGTTGAGTTTCAAATAGATCTTGTACCAGGAGCTGAACTTGTAAGTAGACCACCTAGCAGGATGATACTGACTGAGAAGAAAGAATTGAAGGTGCAACTAGTGGATCTAGAAGGAAGGAATTTTGTTAGACCAAGCAGTTTTCCTTGGGGAGCGGCCGTGGTATTCATGAAGAAGCCAGATGGGTCATTAAGGATGTGTATCGACTATCGTAAGTTGAACGAAAGGACGATAAAGAATAAGTATCCTTTGTCGAGAATTGATTATCTGTTTGATCAGTTGAGTGGAGCTAGAGTGTTTTCCCAATTGGATTTAGCGACCGGGTTCCATCAGTTAAGAGTGGTAGAGGACAGTATTCCTTTGACAACATTTCGAACTAGATATGGTTCGTATGAGTGGTTAGTAATGCCATTCGGGTTGACGAATGCACCTGCTTTCGTTGTGGATTTGATGAACCGTGTCTTCCGAGAGTATTTGGACAGATTCATGTTATTGTTTATAGATGACATTTTGGTATACTCTATGGATGAAAGAGAGCATGAATATCATCTTAGAGTGGTGCTAGAGACGCTGAGGTAGAATCAGCTAAAGGAGAAGTTTTCCAAGTGTCATTTTGGGAAGAAAGAAGTTAAGTCTCTTGGTCACATGGTTTCAGAGAAAGGATTGTCAGTCAATCCAAATAAGATTGAAGCTATTAATAATTGGAAGAGACAAGAGACGGTGACTGAGATCAGAAGTTTTCTTGGACTTGCTGACTATTACCATAGATTTATTAAGGATTTCTCGCGGATAGCATCACCTTTGACTAAGCTTACCAACAAGGAGGTGAAATTTGTTTGGTCCGACAAATGTGAGGAAGCGTTCCTTAAACTAAAACATTTGTTGACCAATGCACCAGTGTTAGTAGTTCCAGACGGAAACCAAGGGTTGGTGGTGTATACTAATGCATGTGGGACTGGGTTGTGAGCCGTGTTAATGCAGAAGGGTAAAGTTATTGCCTACACATCTAGGAAGCTTAGACCACACGAAGTAAGATATCCTACTCATGATTTGGAGTTGGCTGCGGTGATTTTTGCCTTGAAGATTTGGAGGCATTATGTCTTGAGGGAGAGATTTGAGGTGTATACCGATCATAAGTCTTTAAAGTACTTATTCTCTTAGAAGGAGTTGAATATGAGACGGCAGAGGTGGCTGGAGTTTTTGGCTGCTTATGATTTTGGTATAGAATATACCCTAGGGAAAGGTAATAAAGTAGCGGATGCTCTTAGCAGAAGACATCAAAATGTGGTGTTGGCTATATTGGCAGAATGGAAGGATCTAGAAGCTTTGGCTAGTTGTGGTGTGTCGTTAAGATCGACTGCTAGTTCTAGTCAGAGTACTGCCATGTTGTATTGTTTAGAAGTGCGACCAGTGTTGATCGAGAGAATTGCTTCTAAGCAGAAGGAGGATCCATTATTAGCGGAAAGGATTAGAAGGCTTGAGGATGGAACTGAGGTCGATGATTTGAAAGATTTTTGTCTTGACCAGAGAGGACGGTTGAGAAAGAAGGGGCGATTATGTGTTCTAGATGTTGAGAAATTAAGGAAAGAATTTCTTGGGGAAATGTCATCGATCCAAGTTTACGATTCATCCAGGAGGGACCAAGATGTATCAGGATATGAAGAGCAACTTCTATTGGGAAGGCAAGAAGAGAGATGTTGGCTTGTGGGTTAGGCAGTTTGTAAACTGTCAACAAGTGATAGCCGAACATCAGAAGCTGAGTGGGTTACTTCAGCCTCTAGAGATTCCAGTATGGAAATGAGTTTTGATATCCATGGATTTTATAGATGGGTTGCCAAGGTCAAGTAGAGGAAATGAGAGTATATGGGACATTGTGGACAGTTTGACCAAGAGTGCCCATTTCATTCCAGTAAAGTCGACCAAGATGGCACCTGTTTTGGTTAAGTTGTTCATGAAGAACATAGTTAGACTTCATGGAGTTCCTAGTAGCATAGTCAGCGACATAGATGCTTTATTAATTAACGAATTTTGGAAGAGTCTACAGGATGTGTTAGGTACCAAGCTCAAGATGAGTGCAGCATATCACCCACAGACAGATGGGCAGACAGAGAGAGTCAATAAGGTACTCGAGGATTTATTGAGAGCTTGTGTATTGGACTTTGGTGGATCTTGTGAGGATCACCTACATTTGGTTGGGTTTTCCTATAATAATACTTTTCAGACTAGTATAGGAATGACGCCTTTTGAAGCTTTGTATGAAAGGCCATACAAATCACCAATATGTTGGTTGGAGACCGAAGACGGATTGGTTTTAGGTCTAGATTTGGTTAGGGAGGCATCAGAGAAGGTTGAGTTGATCCGGCAAAGGATGAAGGGAGCTCAATCCAGACAGAAGAGTTACGCAGATAAGAGGCGTAAAGACCTAGTGTTCTCAGTTGGGTATAGGGTTTTCATTAATGTGTCATCGATGAAGGGTGTGGTACGGTTTGGGAAGTCAGGAAACTGGCACCGAGATATGTTGGTTGATTCCAGATTATAGAAAGGATTGGAAAGCTCGCATACAGAGTAGAGTTGTCAAGCACTATGACAGGTGTCCATAATGTATTTCCTGTGTCTCACCTTCGCAAGTACGTGCATGATCCAGAGGCCACTATTCCACCAACCGAGTTGGAAGATTTTGTTATAGAGCCTAATTTGACTTTTGTTAGACAAACAGTTAGGGTTATTGTGAGAGATGAGAAAATATTGAGAAACAAGACAGTCGAGTTGGTGAAAGTTCAGTTGAGCGACAACGAGAAGGATTGTATTTGGGAGATAGAGGACAGGATTCGAAATACTTATCCTGATATACTTTGAGGGTATGTCTATATTAGATTTATATAGATAATTCCTAGCCGGGTAGACTAGTATAGTTGTTAGGAGTTGTTATAGATGATTGTTATGTTTAGTATTTAGTCCTTGCTGAATTTCGAGGACGAAATTCTTTAAGGAGGGGAGCCTGTAACAACCCTAATTTTTTATAACATTATTTAGGAGATTTAATTAGATAAATTAAATAGAATAATGTAAATGTTAAGTGATAAGGGGGTTGAGATTTGAATAAATCTAATTAAGGTCGTGCCTAATAAAATAATTAAATGGGCTTAAGAATAGTTTTTTGGTTAATTAAATTACATAAGGGTATATTAGAAATTTGCCGCCCATAACCCTTACCCTTATATATTTTTATTCCTACCATTTCATTCCCATTCACATCATTTTGAAAGCATAAGCAAAAATATTAAGAAGGGCCGGCGATTAAGAAAGAAGAATTCAATTAAAAACTAGAGAATCAAGCTTAGGGGAAAACAATCTCAATCTAATCTCCTTATCAAGGTGAATAATAATTCCATCTCTATTTTTGGTTTGAATCATATGTTTTCGGATTTATGGGTAAATTCGTATTTATGATGAATTAGATGATGATATGCTTGAATATTGATTTGTTTAATTTAAACAAGATTGTTTAAATGGGATTATACATGGTTTTAGGGTAAAACAGGTTTATATTGATGTTTAAATGCCATGGAAAAATTTTATGTTGTATAAAACATGATTTGGAGTTGGGTTTCAATTTTGATAATTTTCCAAGCTATGGAAAGATTGTTATGGATTTTCATAAGAAAATATGGTTATTTGGGTTTATAAATTTATTTTGGAAAATATATTAATAATTTGGGTCTGAAATTTTGATATGTTAAATAACATGATTAAAGAGAATTTTTGGAATTTTTGGGAATTTTTCCAAAGAGATTTTCTATGAAAATTAAATTATTTTTGAAGAGGGACTTCTTTGCAATATTGGTTTTTCTTAATGGAAGGGCTTATTTGATTAACTTAACCATGGTTTAGATCTGAAATTAACGGTGGTTATTTTAGTAAAAAATTTCAAAAAGTTAAGGCAATAATCTGGTGTTGACACGTGGCAGGTTAGTTAGAAAAAGGTTGCTTTAAGTAGTATTAAACCAGGTTTACTCGAAAAAGTTGGTTTCGCCTACTTTAGAAGTACCTTTCGACACAGAGCTTTCGCCTTCAACCCAGTCGAAACCTACTAAGCTGAAACCAATACACAAAGTATCACAAAGATGGTACGCAGTGGATTGGAGAAAGGCGAAAGGCTAGGTGTCGAAAGCATGGCTTCCGAAGGAGTCGATACCTTGGTTTGTTTTAAAAAAAGAAGTGCCTGCATTTGTTTTATTTAAGCCTCGAAGGAGTCGAAGCATATGTTTTCGAAAGAAGTTTTTAAAAGGTTTCTAAAGGGAAGCCATTAACATAAGTTTACTTTCGAATGGGTTCCTTTACTTAGGAAAGAATGGTTTTGAAAGAAGGGGTTCCGACCTAGTTGAAGCCCTGCTGCCGTTCTTTAGCCTTTCGATGGTGTTGAAGTCATCAATGCTTTCGAAAGGTAGTGTTAGTTTTTAAAGATTTTTTAAGCCTCTTCCTAAATGCTTTCAAACACTACAAGAAAAATATTAATTAACAGCATTATATATCAGCGTTTCAAGCGATAATACTGTTTTAGGACCAATAGAAAAGCGTAAAATGCTGTATAATTAACCCAGCTAAAAGTAAATGGCAGTTCTTCCAATTAAGTTTAGAGGCCGCATTCTTTCACCATTACATCCCTCCTATTTCCCCCGCTTTACACAATCTTCTCCTTCCTCCCTGAAAACCCTAAAATAGGTCTACTCTTCTTCCGATTCTATTTAACTGTACAAAGATCAGATCTACGCGACAAAGTATCCCTCTACATCCTCTCCGTCTATCTCACCTCTACCCAAATGTCTCTATACATTTTTTTTTTGCTTTACTTCATCGCGCTTCAAGCCTTCCATGCCACCCTCACCGACCCTTGCATCTGCAATTGTTGGCCGAATTTGCACAAAGAGACGCACGACAAACTTGAGCATCCGAGGCAAATCCACTCAATCCAATTTTGGACTTCATCACCCAATTCGGATTCCAATTTTCTGGTATTACTCATTCTACTTTTTTCTAATTTTAGTTTGTATGAAATTAACATTGTTTTTATTCTTTCAACTATTTTCTACTTTTAACTTGTAAAAATATGGATTCAGATTGAAACATGGAAGTTGAGAGATTGTATAGGCTATGAAGTTAAGGAAGTTCAACTTTATACGATTCCTTATTTAGTAGGTTAAATTGTAGGATGTTGGTAGCGTGGGTAAAACCAAAATAACTAAATTTACTCTCAATGTCTCAAAGATTTGTTGACAGTCTATCTATTTCAGTTTCTATGTTTAAATGATAATGTTGTCTGTTACTGTATATCTTTAATTTCAAGGTTAATTTAGACTACGTATTTTATTTATAGCCGAATCATGGAAGATTAAATAACTCTTTGCATAATTGCACCTTATTTAATTCATTTCATGGTATACGCTCTCTTTTGCAGTTTTCAATCAAAACCGAACAATTTAATGTCTAACTAACCCATTTGTTAGTATAACTTTAATTTTGTCAACTAAATTAATAACGCGGATTAAACTTAATATGATATTTTCATTTTTTGCTCTTGTATATACTCGCTCACAAATATGATAAATATATAAGAGAAACCTTAGAAATATGATTATATGCGTAAGTGCTTGTGTAGTGGATTGGTACGTAACACTCCCTCTATTTTTACTCTGTTTTTTAAACAAAAGTTGCATAGTATAAGAAGAATAAGAAGAAGAAGAAAGGCATATGCTAGAGTATTGATACCATTTTTTCATTGATACTCAATACAGAAGCAACATTCCCATATTTGTTGCAATAATTTGGAGCAGACTACACCTGTAGTTTAGAAAAAGATGATGAATTTGACACTAGTTAACCCATGAGACATGAAATATAAAGTAAAACTCATAGTTATGAGACCCTTATATGGGAACATGTATTTAAGACCTTCCTGGACAAAGTTGATGGGGCTGACAAAGAAGGTCTAGATTGTTTACATGACTGAACTGCAAAATAAATTATTAACAGTCTCTAAGTTGCAAAGAAGTGGTCTATTTTAAATAAAGAAAAAGAAGGGATGAGGCATAAATACTAGCCAGTGCATGTTTGCGTTTCTGGAACTTCCTAATCCTGTAACTTTGTTTATATAGGATAGCGGTAAGTCAAAATAAGAACGTATCCTAGCTAGTGTAGGCTACCTATACATGTATTGATGATTTTATTTGTACTGGTCTTTCCTTTGCATTATTTATAAAGATACAAAAAGTTGCTTTATTCCTAGTCATGATGGGTTGTACATCAGTCTTCATGGTATGAATTATGAAGAAGGTATGTACCACTGTCCTTGCAACATATTTAGTAGTATTATGTTGTTATATGTTGGTAGTATTAACATTGTTTAATGCATATGTTTCTTCTATATATCTAACTATAGGTTCCGCTTCAGATTTTGACTGGCATTAAAATATATGCAACTTCTTTGACTCTTTTAGCCACATCTTGTTGTACACAATGCTTAAACTTTTTGCAGAAATGAAGATTTTATGTTTAATATTTTAGTGTAGTCTGTGGCACAGAGGAAATCACTATGGCATTTCGTAATGTATATGAATTAGGATGATATGCAAGCAGAAATTCAAAAAATGTCTACTTGACTTAACCTCTATTTTGGAGAGGGGAGCTCAAATTAGAGTTTCAGATTAAGGAACAAGTTTATTAGATTGAATTCTGTTCTCTGTGCTTTGAAGATTGACCAGTTTTCCAATTTATCTATGCTTTGAAATAAGTTTAAATATGTCATCACGGTACCTGAATCTTTACTGATTAATGCATGGAATCAAATACTAATCTTTCAGATACAGAAGACTTGCAAGATGAAGCTGAGAGTTTGGAAACTGATGTGGGTTAGCATACTCCAAGGTAGGATGAAGTTAAGGCACGGATTGAACAGACTTGCAAGCTTTTGTTTCTCGGAAAGACAGAATAGGTTCAGAGACTTGCACAACAGCATATGCATTATCATGTGCATCAAGTACTGATTGTGAGGAGGTGATAGTAGATGTGGAAACTGGCTGGGTATGCTATCTAACATTGACCGATAACAAAACGGTGTAATAAAGATTTGCTTATAAACTTGTTTTCCTATGATTCGAGCAGGAAGTAAAAGATGTTGTAGCGACAAGGTCTTGGTATGTGTGTTACAGCACTGGTAAGTGCTCACTTAATTATATTTTCCTTTCTTTTTTCCTCGCTTGTAAATTTTGAACTATTGCTGTACTTGTGAGATGTGAAATTATGGTGTTGATGTAGGTCAATGATACCATTGGAATTGTTTATTTTCTTGTATGCATTTTTGTTAGTTGTAGAGGCACCTTTGGAAGAAGACGTGATGGAAATGTATAAGAAGGCTGCTGAATTTTGGGCTGAGCTACGAGTTGAGCTATTGTCTGCAAGTTCTTTCCTTTCATAAGATAAACCCATTCCTAGTCAGCTATGGCGTCTGTATTGAGCTAGTCACCAGCGGTTCTTTAGGCACATGTGCATATCAGCTAAGGTGCCTACTTTATATTCAATTGCAAAACTGCCAAAAGAACGCTCATAATCCAGTAAGTATAGCATCAGTTTAGCATTTATATTTGATATATATTAGTTTCAAGTACCGAGGATGGAACTAAGTGGTTTCGCATTGTTACATTATTCTCAACATTTGAGTTTAAAAATTCTATCCTTATTTCAAGCCATTTCATAATAAGCAATTTTCCTTATTGGAGTGCGTACGTGTACATACAAGTTCTATCTCAGTGGTAGTTCCTAGCAATTTAGGGATATATTAATCTCCATAACTTCACTGTTTGGGCCATTAGGAGTTTGTTATTTCCCACATTTATTGATGTATCTATACTCATTTCACATGTACTCTTATTATACACATCTACATTGCCTTGTTGACTATTATCAGGTTGACTACTTTGCGAAGTGATTTGTATAATGAAACACATATTTAAAAACCATGTATTAGTAATAAATCTACCATGTGTTTATCAGATCCTACATCCTAAGATCTTACCATACATGTTTATTCAAATAAAAAAGTAAGTTAGTTTATATTTATTATGTAGAAGCTTTAGAAAATATTGTCTAGCTCTACTATATATCTGTATAGTGACTGATATATTAACAGTGAGTTGTGATACTTGACTCACCTTTTTTCTATGCTTTGTACATATTGGATGTCAGTACACCATAATTTTGCAGTTGCTTAAGTAAGTAAACTATAATTTATGTATAATATTGCAATTTCAATTATTACACATGTAAATGGGAGTAGTCATCACCAGATTCAGAGTGGATCTGATTAGCCTCTGCACACTTTCTACTTTTTACCCAGATGTCTTAGTTAACTAAAAAATTCACATATACAAGTCTTGGGAGACATTTTCTATCTTATATTAGCTACTGGTTTGAATGGTTACATGGCTACGATTACCAACTTGAAACAGCCTATCAATAAATGGCGATGTGGTGCTACTCCAATAAAAGTAAGTTCTGTGCGGCTCTCATTACTCATCCTGATTGCATAGTTTTAAACATCTATGTATACCTTTTCCAATAAACTAGCATGGAAGAAATCGATTTATAACTTTATATTTATGATGCCAGCCAATGATGAATGTGAAGCGATATTCGTGTGGTCCTGGAGCCACTCCTATTGGAAAACCTGCTCTTCATCTTGCAACCGTTGACTTGAAAGGAAATCTTATGAGTTTGTTTCTCAGCTTTAAGAACACAATATTCATGCTAAACATGCAGTATAAGGCACTACTCTCTTCGACACAAATACTGTTTGTTATGGTTTCTAATTTAATGTTTAAAATTTTATACATGCATTTTTTACTTAATACTTATACAAAGCACAACTCCCTTTGACCATAAATTAGTTATAGAAAATGATAACTAAGATAGTTGTTCTTTGACTCCATATTGGGTAGTCAAACAATATTTACTAGTATGCTGAAACCTTTAGTCACCAGAAGATATCCACTAATGACCAACATATTTATATACCAAGTAATGATGTTTGCACTATGTCTGTAATATCCGGTATACTGTGTCCAAAATATCAGGATAATATTTGATAATATCGAGTAATATCAGTATGAAAATAACAACAGCTTTTCATATTCCAATTTTATAATATATCATTGAGGTTGGATCTTTTAGTGTTGGGACTAAACAACTTAGCAGAACTTTAATTAGGAATCCTAAACCGCTTCATGTGTCGTTCTGAATCCAAAAGTTTGATTAAAACTTATTGATTGAGATGGTTGTATAATGTAGATAAGCTTTCAACAGTAAGGATACAATATGTAGTCTGATATAAATTTCTCCACTAATTGTTGTACATACTCAACTAATGTACAATACTCTTAGTAATTCAGAAAGAGAGAATAAAATACAAAAATATGATTTGCATGTGTTGCCTTTTAAACTAGCTAGGAGATTGCTAAAATTGTCACTTCAATTTAGTGATGTATGTTTGCTACATCTAGTTTTAAACCTGATCACCATCATTATTCATCTTCATATATGGAAGTTGCTCGTTAGTCATGGCATGCCAAATGACTTTGTATGATAACTATTGAATAAGTCAATGTTTTTTTACTTGTGTATTTCCTACTTTCTTATTTATGATTGATTTTTTCATATATGTTATTTCAGCAGTGAAACATGTTCTTAATGACGATTTCATTTTGACCCATCAACCTGAAGCACCTGCTTTCTATTCAACACTATTCTACCTCACATGCTTTGGTTCATGTTGTATCTCCTAACCATACTTGCATAGTATTCTACGTCACTCCATGCACCATAAGCAAGTACATTTTAATTTAATTTCCTTCTCTTCTTACCCTATTTTATCGTTAGTATTATGGTAAGTGAATTAAATTTTTAAAAATTAAATGAATGTAACATCGCTTGGTACAGGTGGCATGGCCTATTGCGAATGTTAGAGTGGACTCAACTTCTACGTAAGTTTCACAACATTTTGTTTATATAAAATATGCACAATGTTAAAAAAAACACAATGTGTCAGTAAGATTATACATGCTTGCACAAAAAATATAGGAGTAATACCCAGCATGTAAACTCCTTTGGTCATCCTATTAGGTATTTTCAGGTTCATTACAAAAGTGCACTGTGATTGTATATGTATATGGATGAACTCTTGAAAAGAGAACAAACTGATAGTACTTTATATGAAGAAAGAACCATCAAGTGTGTTATCGAATGAAAAGATGCTTGATTGCTTCCAAGTAACCCATTATCTAGGTTGAAAAGAGAATACTTTAATAATCCCCCGAAACTGAACTTGGTAAATTCATATAAACAATTAACAGTAATTATCTGGTCCACTAGTTGAAGGCCTATAAATTATATTTCAATGTATATCCATGATATTTTAGTCATTTTGTTTTTTAATGTAAACCTAAACCAATAATGTTTCCTGCTTGATATTATATTTTCTAAATGCAATCGTAGAAAATTGGAAATTTTGAGATAAGATGTCAATAATACTTGTGTAATAATTTTGGAAAAAAAATTCCCTTGGAAAGATAAATAGTCAATTAGAATCAAAGATGGAAAAATATTACTTCATGCTATAAGCAGAGAAAAAACTACAAAGAACACATAACAAATTCCACATTCAAAAGCACATAAGAAAATATTAAAGGAAGAAAAAAGATTTTACAATAACATTGCAAAAAAATTTCTAATCAGTAGTTATGTTCAAATAAATTTACAAAATTCATTTATAATGCTTCATATATTTTGTAGACCACAACCTAAATTTTTTATAGTAGCTTGCTTCATATATTTCCGTACAAGAATCATTTACCAATACTCAAGTATGAAATATATAGTAGCTATCTTGTTCATTTATACACAATCATATCGATATGTTATCTTGGTGGCTGACTTTGAATTGAATAGCTGCTCCTTTTGTCTTACTTGATTGTACATATAAACCAGCAATATATGTTAAACTGTAATGTACTGGACAAAATTCGTGTAGTGCTGATAAGCATACTTTGCATCCTTTTGTATTAGCTTTTTGTAATTCAGAAAATGCTCTATACTCAGTATATATATATAGAGCTTTGGCCGCTGACTAGGGTTACGCAATGAATCGATAGCGGGCGTGGGCCACATGACTCGCTTTATGTTAAGGCTAGGGCCAAAGGGTTTGAGTTGGGGGAGGTTCTTTCCCCCGAGTTGAAGTAGTTTCCAAGTCTGTTAGGTGATTCAAAAATTAGGTTTTGTTCTACTGCAGTTGTTTGGAGCTGCGTCCACTAGTGAATGAAACTTTTTTTTTGTTCTCCACAAAGGTCCGAGAGGACCTGATTGACCTTGTCAGCTCATTGGCTCGTTAGGGACCAAGGGGATATAAGAAACTAGGGTCCTCAATCATGTTGCAAGTTAGTCATATAGTAGTTCATGCTAAATTGTATTGCTCGCAGTTTGAATTATATACAGTTCATGCTCACAGTTTAAGAACTTGCCTTCTTACTTATGTCTCAGAGCTACTACAAGCCTGCAAATTGCTTGGTTGGATCATGAATAACTGCTGCAACTTGCGGACGCGTTGTGATTCTATGACAGTTGACTTAGAGTTTTCATGCAACTTAGGGTCTATGACCATATTATATTTCATTTTCTTGCCGATATTTTAGGTTATGAACTATGTACAATATTGTATTGTTGCTGCCTGCCTTGTTGAACTTTGTACTATATGTATTATTGTTGAACTGGGGAGTGAGTACTATCTGAATTGGATTGCATATGGTATTATGTATTATTGTTGAACTGGGGAGTGAGTACTATCTGAATTGAATTGTACTATATGTATTATTGTTGAACTGGGGAGTGAGTACTATCTGAACTGAATTGCACGAAGTATTGTAATTGTAATGTACTGAGTATAGAGCATTTTCTGAATTCTTTGGAAAAAAATGCATATCCCTACGACAGCGTTTATACATTGCTGTCAATTCATTGGGAAAAAAAATGCATATCCCTACGATAGCGTTTATACATTGTTGTCAATTCATTGGGAAAAAAATGCATATCCCTACGACAGCGTTTATACCTTGCAGTAGAAAACTATTAACAGCGTTTATATCTTGCAGTAGAAAAATTATTACCAGCGTTTAAAAAACGCGGTAGAAAGTGGGTTTTTGATAGCGTTTATATTTTGCAGTTAAAACTTTAGGGTCAACGACTGCATGTCGTTATACAGCGTTTTTCAAACGCTGTGAAAAGTCTTTTTTGTTGTAGTGAAAAGGGTCTAAGGGTTTCGAAGGCAATGGCTTCGAAAGGGGTTTCGACGCTATTCTTCCATGGTTGTTTAAATGATTTAAAGATTTCGAAAGAGATGGTGCCGACGGCATCAGGTTTTCCCCATTATGTTTATATGATAAAGGATGGTTTCTAAAGAGATGCTTTTGCCTATATTCACTTTGACCCAAATTATATTTTAAGTATAAACCCAATGGCTTCGAAAGGGGACTATCAATGATTTCGGAAGGGTCACTTCCAATGGTTTCGAAATGGGTACTTTCAAATGGTTTCGAAGCCATGCTTCTAAAGTTAAATGTTAATACTTTAATACAATCAAAAGGTTTCGAAAGGAAGGTTTTAATGTATTAGGAAGGCAGGAGCTTAATGTTTTGAAGATGGATTTTAATGCTTTTGAAGGAGGTCATCCTATGAAGTCGAAAGCAAGGTTTCAAAAGGTTTTGTAACCTAAACTCAAGTTTAAAAAGGAGAAACCCACGACTAAATTAAAGGGGTTTTGAAATGATTTTAAGAAGAAGCTTTCCTTGATAAAATTATAGGTTTAAGGGATTAACCATGTTTTATATAAAAAGTGTTTCAAGGACATTAAACGCACAGGAGTGTATTGTTTTGTAATTATGTTCGCTTCTTCAATTATGAATATATTCACATTATAGCAGACACCATAACTATGTTTTTGGAATAAAGGGTAGAAAAACCAACTAAGTTAACCTAATAGTGAATATAGATTGATTAAACTCACGGAGGAGTAGAATTGCATCCAAGAGGTCAGGGAGACCAGAATATAAGATGCCTAAATATGGAAGTTGTCAGGGAGACAGGTTCATAGTGATCCCATGAAATCTATGATTAGGAAGTTATTGGAGTTACCAATAGGTTCATAGTGATCCTATGAAAACTATGTTATAAAGAGTGGTTGGCAAGGGCTAATTGGTTTGTAGTGAACCCATGAAAACTATATCCGGATTAAGTTATTGACAGATGTCAACAGGTTCCTAGTTAACCCATGAAAACTAGGATAAGAAGAAAAGATACTGGCAGGGGCCAATAGGTTCCTAGTCAACCCATGAAAACTAGGATAAGGGAGAAGTTATTGGAGTAACCAATAGGTTCAGGGGAACCCATGAATCAACTAAACCCACAAGAGTGGTAGTGATAAGTTAATTGGCAGGGGCCAGTAGGTTCATAGTGCACCCATGAAAACTATGAAATAGGTAGGGAGTCCATATATTATATAAAGGTTATTAGTAAGGCCATGAAAATTAATAGGTTAATAGTGACCCTAGAAACTATAAATATGACAGGGAGTCAATTAAACAGAGGATGGAAAATCCAGTATGTTTTAACATGTTTGCATATCATCATAATATTTTGAAATGACAATGTTTTAACCATTGTGGATGCTAGAGCACAGTATAAAGTTTTATAAAGGTTTTAGGATATTAGTTAGGGGAAAACCCATTCCGCTAAGCTATATGGTCTCACTAGATATCTAAATGATTTGAGATGGTAGATTATTATTCATACCAGGCTTTATGTCTGACTCAAAGTTTATGTTTTCCCCTTAAACTCTCGGGTACTCAATTGATTTTGAGTAGTTTGAGAGTTGAGGTTTTCAGTTACCTCATTAGACGAATAAAGCTTCCGGAGACGTGCATGAGGCATAGCTATATAGAGTTTTCTTTTATTTGATTCCGCTGTGTTGTTTGTAATGACAAAGTTGTTATATTGCCTATATATACCCTGATCATCCAGGGGGGCATCTTCATATGTCGCTCTTGGCGTATGTTGTAATAAATATATTTTCTCTAAACGTGATTTGCGATTGTGGGATTATGTAATGAATTGGAAATGTTTTGAAATGGAATGTGATTTTGTTTGATGTTTTAAAATTTTCCATATTCACGCATTTCTGTGTATCAATGAATCTAACATCACCGTATTTGGTCGCCAAGGAGTAATAACTATGGATGACTGCAGCATCCGTAGTTGTTAGTTTTCGACCTCCAAGTAGGGGGATATTACATTGAGTGAATCCAAATTGATAGAGAATACTTTAGGGCAGACAAAACACCATTATTTCAAAACATACGATAGGACCATTGTAAAATGCACAATACTGAGATCGGTACTGATCTCGATCCTTCAAATAATCCCAAACAACATATCTACCTTAAAGGTTATCAATTTTCTCATGGAGGCCGATCAAATCATATGCATGGTTATTACTTGGTTCTATCATAATATAAAAATCCGCCCTACGATCACCAGCCCGTGCACGCGTATTCCGATGATGTCATCTCAAAATTGGAAAGTGCTCGTATATCCAAACCTATACATGAACCATTAGTATTAAATAGATGAGATATCAATTACTTTGAATTATAATTTTAATTATACCTGAAGTAATGTCAAACATCCGGTAATTTGACGTACGATGATTTTCATACCTTGAGCCAAGTTATAAAACAACCAACTCGAGCATGCAGTGCCCAAGAGTAAGTTTTCACCTGCCTTAACACATGTAGGCATTGCAAAAAATGAACTGAGACTTTGTTCCTGGATTTATCACTGCACACTAACATGCTAATGGTGTATAGTAGGTATGCAATCACACATTGCATTTTCGAGCTGCATTATCTGACTCTTGAGATCAAGAGAATGTTGTTCTTAACCATTCTAATCAAACTTTTGCCTCACCCCCCACAGTTGATTTGTCGTTTCCTCATTGATGCTCCAACAAATCATAAGTATCTTCATCACTTATCCCTCTTGAACCTCCAAGCGGCCTCGTAACTGCTTTTCTTCAATGGGAAGACCCATAATGTGGAACACTTCATCAATAGTGATTGTCATCTCACCGAACGGAAGATGAGATGTATTTGTTTCTAGATAGAATCTTTCAACGAACGCGTTGATTAAAGCCTTGTCAGCTTATCATGTGCATGTTTTATTATTTGCTCGAAACCTGAATCTACTACTGCTTCCTTAACAAAATCGCATTCTTTGCTTAAATCCCACCGTTTATGAAGTGTAACATGGCTATGAAGTTGGCAATTCTATCTTTATCCCTCAATGCCTACATTAACAAAATGATATTCAAAACATACACTCACAATATCAATGTTTAAAGTAATTAAACCAAATAATATGACATATTTACCAAAGAGTTCCAAATTGCTGGAAGCAATATGATCTTTGAAAGCAAAGAGTATAGATGGTTGAACTTCACTTTCAGTAGCTTCAGTCAATGTCATCAACTTCTTGCTTTTGTTCTTTCTCTTCAACGGTTCAATTTCAAAATCATTCTGCTCTTCACTTTCGTGCAATGGTTCATCAAAATTTTCAACTTCTTCCTCTTGATTCGACCCACCTATATTTACCTCTACTACATGCTCATGTTGACTACCATCATCTTCACTTACACCGTTTTCGCTATTATTGCTTTCTTCATCTTGTCCCACACTCACTTCTTCAATATGTTTCTTCATTGTTTCCAATGCTAATCTCTTTCTATTTGAAGCCGTAGGTAGGTGTAACAACCCACATATTTTACGATTGTATATTTAAATGTTTTATTTAAATATAGCATCGTTAATCGGATTAAAGTCAGAAATGTTACTTTTTGTAAACAGTCGAATTGGGACTCGAGACCACTTCCATTGAGTCCAAAATAGTGTTTACAACTTTTTTGAGTATAAACATTGATATGTTTGGAGTTGAGTGAATTTTGCTATTTTTCAATTAGGGCTTTGGGTTTAGGTTTCAGCCCACCAACTCATCTAATACCCTAACACTCCACTCCCTCTTCATTCATTCTATTATTTTCCTAACACTCTCAAGCTAAAGAGAACAATGGGGGAAAAGATTGGAAATTAGAATTCAAAACCCTAGTTTTGATTAGGAAATACAAATTCAAGTCCAAAATCAAAGAGAAGCTTAGGTAAGCATCCTCTTCTTCTTCTCCATCTCAATCTCTCTCCAATTACAGAAATTTCCTATAACCTAACTTAGGAAATATTGCTTTTGATCTTAGATTGGAGCTTCTATAGTTGAAGTTGAAGAGTAGTTGATCTTTCCTTTGCTTTAGAGCTTCTCATTCATGTTTTTGAGTTTAAAAGGTGAGTTCTTTAACTCACATCTACGTCTATAGCTTTCATTGTTGTTAGGTATGAATTCCTAACATCTATTTCATGTTCATTTGCTTTGATTTGAAATGGTTTTGTGAATTCTCCAATTTTGGTTTTGAAGTCCAATTTTATGAAAATCCTACTATGGATGTTTGGACATGTTGTTTGGGGTGTATCGAAGAGCCTTTAAGGCTGGGTTGTCGCTTGGCGTAAATCCTTAGTCGTCGTTGCTCGTTCGATCGCTTCCGATGTGAATTGGCCATCATTGGCCTAGGTTCAATTTCTGCCTGAGCTTCAGCTCAGACGTTTGGAATAAGTAATCAGACGTCTGAAGCTAAGGAATAAATATTCTAGACATTCAGCCTAGACACCTGACTTTGCTTTCCAGACGTCTAGGAGATCCAGACGTGTAGCTTACTTCTCAGACATCTGGGTGGTCTGGAATAGAACTTCCAGTTCCTCAGTTCAGACGTTTGAACTTCTGGTTCAGACGTTTGGATTTTGCTCAGACGTCTGTTTTGATATTTCAGACATCTGGGTTGTTTTCTGAACTATTTCCAAAGAACAAATCCAGACGTCTAGATTCCAAACCAGACGTCTGGAAACGTTCATTTTTGCCTATTTAGGTTGTTTTGTGTGGATTTCCTATTTTAATCGATTTTTGTTGATCCAGATAGTTGTTATCACTTATTATCGACTTTGATGACTTCTTTCCTTGGACTTTTGGGAATATCCTTTTGATGGATTTGATATCGATTTTTATGGATTTAATTCACATTTTCGTATGTGAATCTTTGGTGATTGATTGTTTCTACAATCATTTCTTTGGTTTGTCACTTTTAAATACAAAGGTTTCTATACTAGTAGTAAATACTCAAACTCTTTCATCATAACGATTTCAATACTACTTTAAATACAAAGCTTGTTTCAAAACCGTTTTCCAATCTATTAGTATATATAAACCTTTACCTCATTCGTATGAGAAATCTACTTAAACGGCTTAGTAAAACAACTGGTATGAAACGCTTGCGTTTACTTCGTAGGTTAATTCTTGGACTTGTTCGATTAAACTCTTGTGACAATTTTCGAGTGGAAATCTATAATCTGTTCGTAAATATTTAAGTTAAGCCAGTGGTTATGGGACATGAAGCTAAACTCATTTATTTACTAGCTTAGTGTAATCGACACTTCTTGATGATCGATGATGGTCATTTTATGGTTTAGACTAGCGATGTGCGATGTCTCTTTGTCCACGTGGGGGCTTATACCCTGTTTCTGTTGAGCTTCGTCTCATTTTTATGGGCTAGCGACCCATGGTCTTTGGACCGTTCGTGGAGCATTCGGCTCGATAAGTCGGTGCATGGGGTGTATCTTTTTAGGTGCATCGATGTTCGACTAGGCATGGGGTGTAT
The DNA here is from genome assembly GCA_030737815.1 of Allium fistulosum. Lineage (NCBI taxonomy): Eukaryota > Viridiplantae > Streptophyta > Magnoliopsida > Asparagales > Amaryllidaceae > Allium > Allium fistulosum. The sequence continues at coordinate 971,269,363 of CM060903.1, forward strand.
CTTTTTAGGTGCATCGATGTTCGACTAGGCATGGGGTGTATCTTTTTAGGTGCATCGATGTCCGACTATACATGGGGCATATCTTTTTAGGTGCGTCGATGTTAGTTTAGGCATGGGGCGTATCTTTTTAGGTGCGTCGATGTTAGTTTAGGCATGGGGCGTATCTTTTTAGGTGCGTCGATGTCCGACTGTGCATGGGGTGTATCTTTTTAGGTGCGTCGATGTTGGGTTCATTTATTGGGTTAGCGACCCGAGGAATAGCGTTCCGTTTGTGATACACGTGTTGGTGAGTTTTCATGCTCACATTTGTGATAGGCCTTCCCCCTTTTGTTATTTTTGGATTTCTAGTTGATGATTTCTAGAATCTATGTTTTACCAATTTTTATGCGATTGGCATTGATATGTTTTGTCAATATTTGTGCTTTGGCGAATAATTTAAAGAATGTGATTCTTTTTGGTGTTTTGAGATGATTTGAGATATTGTATGATTTTTGTTATTATTTGATGTATACTTGACACAGTATGGCATTTTTGTTATCATATGTTTTTGGTCATATCTTTTATCCTATCTCATTTTATCTGATATTTATAGCTAGACTGATCCGTTTATTATTTTCTTCTTAAATAATACTTGGGTTAGACCGAGGTATTTCAGGTGCTTCTGCTTGACTTCTTATCTGGGACCATCATCTGATTTTTGGCTAACTACTTTAGCATAGTAGTTTTTGTTAGTATACATTTGAGATAGAGACTCCTTGATGTATACTTATTCTTTTGTCTAGCACTTGTATCTATTCTTTTGTGATGTAGTGGATCTAGTTTGACCACTACTTTGATGTACACTTCTATGTGATATATTCATATCTGTTTCCACCTTTGTGATATGAATATCTGTGAATGATTTGTGTTATGTTTATTTCTATATTTGTTTCCGAAGTCCGTATAGCCACTGTGTGGTAGCTTTGAGTTTGTATTTGATATGTCGGATTTCCTCTTGAAATGAAATGTAAGTTATATTATCTGACATATCGGTACTCGCACAAAGCAATTACATAGATGGTCGCTCCTCAACAGCCTTATTCTTCGTGCTAGTCGACGGCATTACCCCGTAGTGTCCTTGGCTAGTGTGAGTATAGAGGTGGGGCGTCACAGCTTGGTATCGAAGCCAAACTTCAGAACAATGTAGAATAATCTAGCAAGGATCATTGTCCTAAGTCTTTCTTAGGAATCGTGCCATAGGATTTAATTCGAGTCTTCGTACCGTTCTATCCTATTTCCTTTTATGATGCCTTATTTTATCAATCAAGTTTGTTTGATATTCATTCTGAGAATAACCTTTTTCCTCTTCTTTCTTTCTTTCTTTCTTAAAGAAGAGAAATGGTTAGATCTGGCAGTCCTAGCACTGGTCAATCCAGTAGTCCTTCTCTGGATGGCGTATTCATGACTGCCCAACAACTTTTGGATCTGGTAAAGAATCAAAGGTTTATCTGTGCTTTGAGTAAGAACCCCAAAAAGGTTTTACTTCTGAAACTAGAAGTTCCTTTCGAGCAGCTTGTAGATATCACTATTCGACTAGAAGAGGTCGAAAATCGACCATTCATGCCGAGCTGAAATATTTAATTGATATACATCTGCCGAACAATATGTCTTGCTCTTAAACCCTATCATGTCTACAAAATCGACCATTACATGTCGAACAAACAAATGTATACAGAAGATTCGTGCCGAATAATATATGATAAAATAAAACCCTAGCCGTCGAACTATAAAATCAAATTAAATTATACAGTAAACCTAACCCAACTTTGATCGCGGTGAAAAATAATTACTTGGGCAGAGCACATTGAACAGTTTTTGGTTCAACCATGGATGATCGAGAAGAATTCTTCATTCTCACCATTTTTTTTCTTACTAAAGATGGAAAAGGTAAAACTCTAAGGTGAAAAAATTGAAGGAGATAAGGGTAGGGTTAGTAGATGTAAATTTGTTTTTAATGATGTGTGTACCCGATCTGGTAATTTTATTTTAGGTGGAGTCTTTTTAAAATTTGGCCCCTTCTTATCCAAATATGAAGTGTCATTAACAATGCCCTTTATATTTTATTACTTTTTTTACTCGGATCTTCCAACTTGGGTCGGACTTGTTTGGATCATTATGTTATTTTTCAACATTACAAGTTTGTGTTTGCATCTAATCAGGACTGGTCCTGGGTCTGGACTATCTAGACGATGGCTCAGGACCCAATTTAGGGATATGTTCTTCAAATTTATTATTACATAGATATTAATTTAATTTTAAAATGAAATGTTAGTGTGGTAAAGTGTATCATTCTTGACTATATTGGTAGAGTTTAAGTAGTACCAGCTTTATTTTTTGTGTCATTTTACGTATACATTGGGGTTCGGTTTAGCCTACTGCTAGGGGTCCAAATTCACTTTAGACCGGGCTTGTGTTTGAGAATCTAAGGATATTTTTAAAAAATCAACACAAATATAAGTATCCAGCTATTGAACTTTTTTCTTGCAAAAACGCATACGAGCTCATTAGTTAAAAGCCTAACAACCTAGGACTAAATGACACGATTTGATCGACATTTTTTCTCCAGCCCAGTAGCATGTCTGCCTTTAACGTTCCAACCTACAAAGATCTGACCGCCCTGCTTCCCTTGGATCTAGGACCTTATAACACCCCTAATTTTAATAACATTATTCAAGAGATTTAACTATATAAATTAAATAGAATAATGTAAAGATTAGAGTGATAAGAGAATTGAGATTTGAAAATTTATTAGAGGCCATGCTTAACTAAATAAAATTTTTAAAGAACGAGTTTATGGAAATGGTTTCGTAAGTTAACTAATAAGAGAATAAGGTAAGGGTATTATGGGGAATAACCGTCCACCATAACCCTTAACCCCTAAACCTTATACCCATTTTCATTTTCACAAGTTCATAATTTTAGAAACATAACCCAAGGAGCTCAAGCTGGTTATAACCTAGGGGAAAAGATGATTAAAAATTAAGGAATCGAGCAAGGAGAATTAAGCAAGATCAAATCTCAAGTTCCTTATTCAAAGCAAGGTGAATAATAATCAAAACCATCTCATTTTCGTTTTTAAAGAGCATTTGATTTTGGGTTTTAAGTTTAAAACCTTTATGATGATTTTATTGATGATATGCTCGGATTATATGATATGTTTAATTCAAACAAGTATGTTGATAAATGTTTTATTCGATTTTAAGGCTAAAATTGTGTGTATATATATATATTGGGTTTTGAATGCCATGAGGATTTAATATGTTATATAAAACATTATTTTGCATATGCGTTTAAATTTTCGTAATTATCCAAGCTATGGATAATTTATTATGAATTTTTGAACGAAGAAATAGATAATTGGGTTTATAAATTTATTTCAGCTATTATATAAAGGATATTGGGTCCGAAATTTATATATGTTAGATAACATGTTAAAAATGAATTATGATGACTTTTGGGGATTTTCCTAAGTAATTTACTATGGAAATTAAATTAATTAAGTTAAAGGAATTAAATGTTTTAATTGTTTTGTTAAAGGGAAGGGCTTCTTTGCTAATATTTTTAATTAATCCTGGATGAATTCGGCAATCCTTTAGAAAAGATTTTGGTAAAGTTAAGACAACCAATTATATTTTTACAAATTGGCAACTTAGTTGAAAAGCATTTACTTAAAAAGGCAACAAAACGGTTTTGCATAGATTTATTATTTCGCCAATTCCATTAGCAACCTTTCAACCCCATACCTCCGCCACCAATTAAGTCGAAACTAATACACATGGTATCAATGCTTTGGTACGAAGTGGATTGGAGAAAGGCGACAGGTATAGAGTCGAAAACCATGCTTTCGAAGGGGTCGGGGCCATTTTAAATAGCTTTTGAAGGCCTTTTTTTGCTTTCAAAAGAGATGCCGCTTGCCTTATTTTTAAAAGAATGCTTTCGAAAGGGTTTTAATATAGCTTTCGAAGGGGTTGCCGCCTTTTTGTTTTGAAAGGGTAGCTTTCGAATGAGTTACCGCGTTTTATGTTTTAAAGAGAAGCTTTCGAAAGGGTAGTTTTGAACCAAGTCGAAACCTTACTGCTGTCTTCATACCTTTCGAATAGGTTAAAAGTTATCAACGAGTTCGAAAGGCAAGCTTTTGTTTTATAAGTAGAAATCCGCTTCCCAATTCTTTCGAAAGGGCTCCAGTAGCCATTTAAACTAAAGGTTTCGAAGGCAATGGCTTCGAAAGGTGTTTCGAAGCTATCCTTTCTATTGTTTTACTTAAAAGATTAAAGATTTCGAAAGGATGGTTCTGAAGCCATCTATTTTCCCCAAATTCTTTTACCTGAAGATTAATGGTTTTGAAAGGGGTACTTTCGCTTATGTCCACTTTGACCTAAAATTTATATTTAATATTTAACCCAATGGTCTCGAAAGGGGTACTTTAAAATGATTTCGAAGCATTGTTTCTATAATTTGGAAAGATATGCTTTAATACTTTCGAAAGGAAGGTTTTGATGCTTTCAAAAGAAATGTTTTAAAGTGTTTCGAAAGGTATATGCTTAATGTTTTGAAAAGAAGATTTGAATGCTTCCGAAAGAGATATTCTAATTGTTTCGAAAGTAAAGGTCTAAGGTTTCGAAAGCCTTAGTTTTCAAAACAAAGAACCCAATCTTATTTTTAAAGGAAAACCCATGGCAATATAAAAGAGCTTTGAAATGGCTTATAATTTTGGAATTTTTGAAGAAGCTTTCCTTGATAAAAATAATGGATTAAAGGGATTAATCATGTTTCACATGGAAATGATTTCAAGGATATTAAACCATAAATGTTGGTATTATTCTTATCATATGATCAGTTATTATATGTGCTTCTTCTATAAACATATTCACTGTATAATGGACCCATAACTATATTTTGGGGAGTAAGGGCAGAATAACCAGCTAGGTTGACACAGTAGTGAATATAAATTGAGTTAACTCCTGAATGTGTAGACTTGCATCTAGGAAGTCAGGTAGACCAGAATATAGGATGCCCAAAGACTGATCGAAGAAGTTGTCAGATTAGACAAGTTCATATTAAACCCATGAAAACCATGTTTGGAAAGAGTTATTGGCAAAGGCCATTAGGTTTGTGGTGATCCCAAGGAAACTATATCTGAATAATGTTACTGACAGATGTCAATAGGTTTATAGTCAACCCATGAAAACTGTGATATAAGTGAAGTTATTAGAGATACCAATAGGTTCAGGGAAAACCCATTAAATAATTGAATGAAGTTATTGGCAGGGACCAATAGGTTCTTAGTGATCCTATAAAAACTATGATACCAGATAAATAGTCCGTAAGCTTTAAATAGGTTATTAGTCATTCCATGAAAACTAATAGGTTAATAGTGACCCTATAAACTATAACTAAGACAGATAGTCAAATGAATGAGGAAGGGAAATCGAGGATATTTTTCTTGTTTGCATATCATCATGATATATTTTTAACCATTGTGGATGCAGGAACATAGTATATGGTTATTATAAATTTTTGGGTAAGATACTAGTTAGGGGAAACCCGTTCCGCTAAGCGGCGTGGTCTCACTAGATATCTTAATGGTTCGAGATGGTAGGTTATTATTCATACCAAGCTTCATGTCTGACTCGAAGTTTATGTTTTCCCCTTCAAATCTCGGGTGCTTAATTGATTTTGAGTTCTTTGAGAGTTGAGGATTTTCAGGTTCTCCCTTAGACGAATAGGCTTCTGGAGATGTGCAGGAGGCAAGCTAGCTCTTAGGAGTTCTTTTCTTTTTGAGTCCGTTGTATTTTGGGTTGTAAAGGAAAAGTTGTTTAATTGCCTATGTTTAGATTCTGATCAACTAAGGGGCATCTTCATATGTCGCTCTTGGCGTATTTTGTAATAATTATAATTTCTCTGAACGTGGATCTCGAATTTGGGATTGTGTAATGAATTTGAAATATGATCGAAATGGAATAAGAAATTTGTTTAATGATTTAAAAAATAATTCATATCCATGTGTTTATGATATATCAATGTATCTAACATTACCGTATTTGGTTATTGAGAATAAATAACAATGGATGGCTGTAGCATCTGTAGCTGTTAGTTTTGGGCCTCCAAGTGAGGGGATGTTACAAGTTGGTATCAGAGCATAGGTTAATAAAAACTCAAAAGAAATTTCAAACTTAAAATGATTTTTCAAAACATAATCCAATGAATCAGAAAATAAGATCGGGGTTTAGGTTAATGCTATAGTAACGTATTTGTATTTGATATACATATATATAAGTACGTATTCCCCTCTCTCTTTAGCCGTTCTTCTGTATCTTACTAAGGCTCGTATGCAGATTTACGAGAAAGGAAGTTATAGAGGCAGGAAGCAGAAGAGGAAATCTCAGTGGAGGAAGCACCACAACAAATGGAAATGCTCGACCCAACAGGAGAAACCAGGGTCGACAGGAAAATGCTAATCCAAATGCAAATGCCAAAGTAGGTGCTGAAAATCTGCCAGTAGATATGGGGATGATGTATCAGTTCTTCATCAATCTGGTGCAAGTAAGAGCTGTCGTGGGAGTAGCTAGAGATAACGCTGGGAATGTTGGAGGAGCTAATCCCATGGCCCTAGTCAGCAACAACTATGCTAAGCTGAGCATGGGTTATACTAGTCTTGGTGGGAAGCTGTTTTTGGGAATGGAGGATGCTATAGAAGTTGTGAATTGGCTTTTTCATTGTGAAAGGATCTTCGCTGACTTAGGATTAAATGATGAGCAGAAAAGGAGGCTTGCTTCTAGACAGTTGTAGGGAGCAGCGCTTCATTGGTGGAATAGTGTTACTACTGGAGTTCCTGAGGAAGAGTTGACTTGGGTGGAATTTCAGAGGAGATTCGAGGAGAGGGTTTTGTCTGAAGTTGCCAAGTCAGCATTGTTGAGGAAGTTCATGGACTTGGTGCAAGGCGAGATGTCGGTAATTGAGTATGCCATGAAGTTTGATGAGTTATCCAGATATGGACATGCTACCATTGACACTGTCATCAAGAGGAATGAGAAGTTTATTTGGGGATTGAGACCCGAGATGGCTAGGGTGACCTTGCCACATCTTCATGATCCTTGTAATGTTGTTGTGGAAATGGCAATCTGACATGAGGAGATGCTTGCTACTTATGGGAAGGAGAAACAGGTTGAAACCCAAAGTTCTCTTGGCAAGAAGTGGAGGTTCTTTAAGAAGAAAGGAACCCAGAAGGAGGAAGTTGCCAAAAAGTCAAAGGCTAATCTGGTTTACTTTAGGTGTGATAAAAAGGGTCATTATGCTCATGAATGCTGAACTGGCAAGGGGAAGAAGGCCGCAGACAAGAAGAGTGTGAAGTGCTTTAACTGCGACTAGGTTGGGCATTAAAAGAATCAGTGTCCAGAACCAGTCAGGGCGGACAAGGGAAAAGTCTTTGATGTTGGACCATCGTCTGCTAGACCAACTGCTGCTGAGAAAGGAAAGACCGTGATGGAAGGTATGCTTTTGATTCGAAGTACACCAGTTAGGGTACTATTTGATACTGGTGCATTGCATTCATTATATCTCAGTGTTTGGTTGATAGGTTATGTTTAGAACCCATATACCATATTACTTCCTTAAGGTTTGTGAATCCGATTGGAGGGTATGCAACTCTGGGAATGAGATGTGACTAGTTAGAACTTGATTTGTTAGGTCATAAGTTTGCATGCAGTCTGTATGTTTTTTATTTTGTAGACTTCGGAATCATTTTGGGTATGGATTGGTTGGGTAGATATGAGGCTAGGATATTTTGCCAGGATAGGGAAATATCGCTGAGACACCCTGATAGTGATAACCGAATTATATTCTCAGTGGAGGACTCTGACTGGAGTGCTTGTACTATGTTGATTGCCATGGAGGTAGAAGAAGAGTTAAGTCAGGTTCAGGTAGTAGGAGAATTTTCAGATATTTTTGAGCTGATTACAGGATTACCACCGAAATGAGTCGTTGAGTTTCAGATAGATCTTGTGCCAGGAGCAGAACCTATAAGTAGACTACCTAGCAGGATAACATCAACCAAGACGAAGGAATTGAAGGTGCATCTAGTGGATCTAGAAGGGAGAAATTTTGTTAGACCAAGCAATTTGCCTTGGGGTGTGGCTGCGGTGTTCGTAAAGAAACCAGATGGGTTGTTGAGGCTGTGCATCGACTATCGTAAGTTGAATGAGAGGACGATCAAAAATAAGTATCCTTTGTCGAGAATTGATGATCTATTTGATCAGTTGTGTGGAGCCAGAGTATTTTCCCAATTGGATTTGGCGATAGGTTTCCATCAGTTAAGAGTGGTAGAGGACAGTATTCTATTGACAACATTTCAGACTAGGTATGGTTCGTACGAGTGGTTAATAATGCCATTCGGATCAACGAATGCACCGGCTTTCTTCGTGGATTTGATGAACCGAGTTTTCTGAGAGTACTTGGATAGGTTCATATTGGTATTTATAGACGACATTTTAGTGTACTCTAAGGATGAAAGAGAGCATGAAGATCATTTTAGAGTAGTGCTTGAGACTCTTAGATAGCATTAGCTAAAAGCGAAGTTTTCCAAGTGTCATTTTTGAAAGAAAGAGGTTAAGTTTCTTGGTCATGTGGTTCCATAGAATGGTTTGTCAGTCGATCCAGATAAGATCGAAGCTGTTAATAACTGGAAGAGACCAGAGACAGTGACTAAGATTAGAAGTTTTCTTGGACTTGCTGGCTATTGCTGGAGATTTATTAAGGATTTCCCACGGATAGCAGCGCCTTTGACTAAGTTAACTAGGAAGGATGTGAAGTTTATTTGGTCTGACAAATGTGACGAAGCATTTCTTAAGTTAAAGCATTTGTTGACCAACGCGCCTGTGTTAGTGCTTCCATATGGAAACCAAGGGTTGGTGCTGTATACCGATGCATGCGGAACCGGGTTAGGAGCTGTGTTGATGCAAAAGGATAAAGTCATTTCCTACGCTCGACAGCTTAGACTGCATGAAGTGAGATATCAAACTCATGATTTGGAGCTAGCTGTAGTGATCTTTGCATTGAAGATATGGAGACATTATCACTTAAGGGAGAGATTTGAGCTATATACTGATCATAAGTCCTTAAGATATTTATTCTCTCAGAAGGAGTTGAATATGAGACAACAGAGGTGGCTGGAGTTTTTAGCAGCTTATGATTTTGGTATAGAGTATACACTTGGGAAAGAAAATAAAGTAGCAGATGCTCTTAGCATAATACATCAGAATGTGGTGTTAGCCATGTTGATAGAATGGAAAGTTTTAGAAGCTTTGACTACTTGTAGTGTGCAGTTAAGATCGACTGCTAGTTCTAGTCAGAGCACCGCCATGTTGTCCTGTTTAGAAGTTCGACCAGTGCTGATCAAAAGAATTGTTTCTAAGCAGAAAGAGGACCCTTTATTGGCCAAGAAGATTATAAGGCTTAAGGAACCAAAATATATCAGGATATGAAGAGGAACTTTTAATGGGAAGGAATGAAGAAGGATGTTGGCTTGTGGGTTAGGCAGCATGCAAACTGTCAACAAGTGAAGGCCGAACATCAGAAGCCGAGTGGGTTGCTTCAACCTTTGGAGATTCCAGTCTAGAAATGGGATTCGATATCGATGGATTTTATAGACGGGTTGCCAAGTTCGAATATGGAAATGAAAGTATATGGGTCATAGTGGACATGTTGACCAAGAGTGCCTACTTCATTCCAGTTAAGTCAACCATGACAGCACATGTTTTAGCTAAGTTGTTCATGAAGAACATAGTTAGACTACATGGAATTCCTCGTAGTATAGTCAGTGACAGAGATGCTTTGTTTACTAGTGAATTCTATAAGAGTCTATAGGATGTGTTGGGTATCAAGCTCAAGATGAGTACTGCGTATCACCCTCAGACGGATGGGCAAACAGAAAGAGTCAATAAGGTACTCGAGGATTTGTTAAGAGCTTGTGTATTGGACTTTGGTGAACCTTGGGAAGACTACCTACATTTGTCGAGTTTTCCTATTATAACAGTTATCAGACTAGTATAGGAATGACGTCTTTTGAAGCTTTCTATGGAAGATCATTCAAATCACCAGCATGTTGGTTGGAGACTGGAGGCAGATTAGTATTGGGTCCAGATTTGGTTTGAGAGGTGACAGAGAAGATTGAGTTAATCCGAGAAAGGATGAAGGAAGCTCAGTCTAAACAAAAGAGTTACGCAGATACGAGGCCTAAAGATCTAGTATTCTTGGTTGGAGATAGAGTCTTCATTAAGGTATCCGTATCTCCAATGAAGGGTGTGGTATGATTCGAGAAGTCAGGGAAACTGGCACCGAGATATGTTGATCCGTTACTAGTTATAGAGAGGATTGGAAAGCTCGCATATATAGTAGAGTTACCGAGAAGTATGGCAGTTGTCCATAACGTGTTTTATGTATCTCATCTTCGCAAATATGTGCATGATCCAGAGACTACTATTCCTCCAACAGAGTTGGAAGATTTGATAGTAAAACCGAATTTGACTTTTGTTAGATAACTAGTTCGGGTTGTAGCGAGAGATGAGAAGAGGTTAAGAAACAAAACAGTAAAGTTGGTGAAAGTTCAATGGAGCGACAACGAGAAGGACTGTACTTGGGAGATAGAAGACATGATTAGAGATACTTATCCTAATCAGCTGAGAGGGCATGTTCTATATTTTCTTTATATAGACGGTTGCTAGTCAGGTAAGCTAGTATGGTAGTTAGGAGATGTTACAGATGATGACTATCATTAGTATTTAGTCCTTACTGAATTTCGAGGATGAAATTCTTTAAGAAAGGGAGCCTGTAACACCCCTAATTCTAATAACATTATTCAGGAGATTTAATTAGATAAATTAAATAGAATAATTTAAAGATTAGAGTGGTAAAGGGATTGAAATTTGAAAATTTATTAGAGGCCGTGCTTAACTAAATAAAAATTTAAAAGAACGAATTTATGGAAATGTTTTCATAAGTTAACTAATAAGAGAATTAGGCAACGATATTATGGAGAATAGCCGTCCACCATAACCCTTAACCTCTAAACCCTTATTCACATTTTCATTTTCACAAGTTCATAATTTTAGAAACATAAACCAAGGAGCTCAAGCCAGCCATAACCTAGGGGAAAAGAGGATTAAAAGTAAAGTAAAAGTTAAGGAATCAAGTAAAGAGAATTAAGCAAAGATCAAATCTCAAGTTCCTTATCCATAGCAAGGTGAATAATAATTAAAACCATCTCATTTTCGTTTTTAAAGAGCATTTGATTTCGAGTTTTAAGTTAAAAACCTTTATGATGATTTTAATGATGATATGCTTGGATTATATGATATGTTTAATTCAAACAAGTATGTTGATAAATGTTTTATTCGATTTTAAGACTAAAATCTATATATATTGGGTTTTGAATGCCATGAGGATTTAATATGTTATGTAAAACATTATTTTGGAGATGTGTTTAAATTTTCATAATTATCCAAACTATGGATAATTTATTATGAATTTTTTAAGGAAGAAATAGATAATTAGGTTTAAAAATTTATTTCGGCTATTATATAAAGGATTTTGGGTCCAAAATTTATATATGTTAGATAACGTATTAAAGGTGAATTATGATGATTTTTCAGGATTTTTCCTAAGTAATTTACTATGGAAATTAAATGAATTAAGTTGGAGGACTTAAATGTTTTAACTGTTTTGTTAAAGGGAAGGGCTTCTTTGCTAATTATTTTTAATTAATCCTGGATGAATTCGGCAATCCTTTAGAAAAGTTTTTGTAAAGTTAAGGAAACCAATTAGATTTTTACAAATAGGCATGTTAGTTGAAAAGCATTTACTTAAAAAGGCAACAAAACAGTTTTGCATAGATTTATTGTTTTGCCAATTCCAGTAACCTTTCGACCCCATACCTCCGCCCCTAATTAATTCGAAACTAATACACATGGTATCAATGCTTTGGTATGAATTGGATTGGAGAAAGGCGACAGGTATAGAGTCGAAAACCAAGCTTTCAAAGGGGTCAGGGCCATTTTAAATAGCTTTCAAAGGCCTTTTTTTGCTTTCAAAAGAGATGCCGCTTGCCTTATTTTTAAACGAATGCTTTCGAAAGGGTTTTAATATAACTTTCGAAGGGGTTGCCGCCTTCTTGTTTTGAAAGGGTAGCTTTCGAACGAGTTTCTACGTTATATGTTTTAAAGAGAAGCTTTCGAAAGGGTAGTTTTAAACCAAGTCAAAACCTTACTACTGTCTTCATACCTTTCGAATAGGTTGAAAGTTTTCAACGAGTTCGAAAGGCAAGCTTTTGTTTTATAAGTAGAAAGCCACTTCCCAATTATTTCGAAAGGGCTCCAGTAGCCATTTAAACTAAAGGTTTCGAAGGCAATGGCTTCGAAAGGTGTTTTGAAGCTATCCTTCCTACTGTTTTACTTAAAAGATTAAAGCTTTCGAAAGTGAGGGGAAACCCGTTCTGCTAAGCGGCATCGTCTCATTAGATATCTAAATGGTTCAAAATGGTAAGTTATTATTCATACCAGTCTTTATGTCTGATTCGAAGTTTATTTTTTTCCCTTAAACTCTCGGGTGCTCAATTGATTTTGAGTAATTTGAGAGTTGAGGATTTTCAGGTTCTCCTTTAGACGGATAAACTTCCGTAGATGTGCAGCAGGCAAGCTAGCTATTAGGAGTTCTTTTCTATTTGATTCCGCTATATTTTGGGTTGTAAAAGCAAAGTTGCTTAATTGCCTATGTTTAGACTCCGATCAACCAAGAAAGCATCTTCATATGTCACTCTTGGCGTATTTTGTAATAATTATACTATCTCTGAACGTGGATCTCGAATTTGGAATTATGTAATGAATTTGAAATATGATCGAAATGGAATGAGAAATTTGTTTAATGATTTTTTTTTTTTTTTTCATATCCATGTGTTTTTGATATATCAATGTATCTAACATTACCGCATTTGGTCACCGAGAAGTAATAACAATGGATGAATGCAACATCTGTAGCCGTTAGTTTTGGGCCTCCAAGTAGGGGATGTTAAAGACCTAATCTGTCATATCCACTTGATTAACAAAGAGCTAAAAGCCTCGCAAAAGCACCTACTCATGCCATCATTCAGTGACCAAGTCACAACAAGATAAGATCACCTCTTGGACACCCTAATTGCCTAAGGGTCCCATTCATATTCCTTCCTCACACTGCTTTCCTAGACGATTAGCTTCCCTACCCAATTTATTTTGTCATGACTCAGCAGACTTCTGAAAAAAGACCTTAGTTGTCCTTACTAAAAGAGGCGGTACTCCCATATTGTTTCCCTGAAAATAGCAAAAATGACGCTATTCATCTGACAAAAGCATCACTATATAATAACCACTCTCTACTCCATGTTGTAACAACCTAAAATTCTATTAGCTTTTGTTTGTGTGATCCGTTCATTTTTTAAGAGTGAAAGTTGATATTTAGGAATTTTTCGTTAAAATATTTATGTTACTCAATTTTTTCATGGGTAAGCAAATATAGTGATCAAGGCTCCTATGCCTGGCTCTGCCATCTCAGGTCCAAGCTAGAGCCAAATCAGATCTTCTCCTCATGCCGACCTAGCAAAGCATAATGACCAGTACAGCTCGACAAAGCATAAGAACGACTCTCCATCTCGCTTACAACCGGCCTGAAAGCCTAGAGGATCTAGTATAATATGGATTATATTTTAACTATAAGCAATTGAGCAGATAAGCAGATAAAAAAAATATGATCACACTAGCATTTTTATACTGGTTCAGACTCCCGTCCTATGTCCAGTCCCTAAGCTCCACTTAGGAATTTCACTAGCAACAATCCTCACTTTACTTGGAGGAATAGGTTTACTACTCTTGAACACTTGAACATGACTTCAACCAACTCTAAAGCGAACACTTTGCTTTTCGACTTTAATTTGTTCTTAACAACATGGATAAGTCATACTTCAGTACACCCTTCCTATAATCTCATTTGATGATTCATGAATTGAATGTGCGGTGATATAGGAAGCATAGAATACCTTTTCATTGCTTTTGATTTCAGAGATTAATTTATAGATTACGAATTAGAGAATAAGAATAGATGAAATCAATGAATGAATTCAGTCTCTATTTATAGCAGTGAAAAGACATGCTGAAAGATAATGGGTATTCAAGAGATCGTGTCCTTTGACCAGCAGATGTTTCTTTTTAGAAATAGATGTGCATTCAAAAATATAGTCGTTTAAAAATCTCATATATTTGACTCTATAGTTTTAAAAAATAATTTCAGACAAGGATAGATGTTTGAATTTTGGGGGTTAGGCAATTGACAATATTCTAGAAAGGAACACGTTCATTTTTGACCTATTTTAGAAATTTGTTCCTAAGTTCCAGACATCTGGCTTTTGATATTTAAAAAATGGTTTGTATAAGTTCAGAGGTCTGGCTGGTTTGTTCAGACGTCTGATACCCTCATCAGATTTCTGGTCAAACCAATCATACATTTGACTTTCTTTAGAAAATAAAAATAAAAGGTATCTCAGACGACTAATTAAATGCGCTAAATGTGCGATCTTTTAAAGGGTTTGTTCCTAAGAATTTATAGGCTATTTTTGAATATCAGTTGTCTTAGAAATTTATCCAAACGTCTGAACCTATATAATAATTTTTGATTTTCAAATACTCAGACATATGAATTCTGGTGTTTATGGAAAATGATTTAGGCTTTGAGAAATTTAATCTTTGATCGCTAAAAAATATTTTGAGTGCGTGATCATCGAAAGATATTATACATCATATTTTAGACTTACCATGACAACAATACTTGACAGTTGATCTTCGACCCTTGTTTGCAGTAGCTAGTCGTCTTTTTTTGAAAATATCCTGTAAGAAATATAATTATGCAATATTTATAGATATATATAGTTGTGTCATCAAAACTCAAATAAGCAGGATTCAACATTCTTCCCATTTTTGATGATGACAACCATATATCTATAATACGAAATACTCCTCTTATCAATGCGTCATATATATATATTTCTCCCCTTTTGTCATTATTAAAAAGTCAAAAATAATTAATGGTAAGAAATATTTGCACATGATTGAAACAATAAATTAATGATCACATCACATAACACTAAATACCAAACAACACACATTGTTGCATACCACCATTCAACAACAAGACATACAATACCACAAAACAATACGTAGTATTTCATACCATAATACCGCATTATACCACATAATTACAAATGAAACATGAATTGTTTTAAGATATCATTAAAAACAAAACACTAAAACACTGAAGGTAACACAAAGTCCAATACTTCAACAAAGCAATACCATCAAGCAAACATAACCAAGACGGATGCATAACAACCAAGAAAACTCCATGCAATACCACCATGCAAACTCCAAGTGATCCTAACACACATATATGAAGACAATGTAAATATGAGATAAAAAGGTAAATATTTATAGTTTGAAGATAAGTTATATATTACCTCTACTCAATATCACAATGTGGAGACTCCTCTTCCTTATCATCTCCGCTTTCTGCTTCGTACTCACTACCACTTTCATCATCTCCTATTTTAGAGGGTTGTACTAGAGCAGTAGATGATACGGTACCTTGGCATGGAGTGGAGGAGGTGGTGGAACGGTTGGAGGTGGAGATCATGACTTACCCAACAAATTCTTTCAAAATTTTCCTAAAAATTTCTTTATCCCTGATAGCTCATTTTCAATCGTTTTCATTCTAGAGCTGCTTCTAGAAAGACACTGTTCTAGAATTTTTTGGCTTTGGGATAATAAAACATGAGTTTTGTGAAGTGGCGTTTCAAAAGCAGCAACGTTTGAAGAAAGAATCTAAACTGACTCAATATTATCTTCCTTCTGGTTTCTTCCTCATTACATTCTTCTACACTACCTTCCTCATAATTTCTAATTTTTTCCCTATCAATGTAGCGGCCATTGATGAGGTTTGTTGTTGCAAGCGTTGTAAATATTCATCATAGGAAATATATGATTGGACCGTTGTGGGAAGTTTCATAAGTGAAAAGAACTTCTTACCCGCATAACTAACACTCTCCGCATCGTTAAGCACGAGAGAAATGTTTTCAGACATCATTAGATGGGTTATGTAAGGTCTATAGAAAATGGTCTTTCTAGAGTGATCAAAGAAGGATAACATCTCGTCTTGAAGGAATTTTGCCCAAGTTACATTGATACTTCCGATAATAGAATACAACGCCTTATAATCCTTCTCATATATTTTTTCATGGCTTCTGATACGACGAATAAAGGTGTTGATTTCCATTCATTTTAATATATGGGTCCTGGAGCACAAATCCTTAGAATTTTTTTTAGTTACTTGGTTTTCCCATATAAAATGTCCAATTTGGTTTCTTCTATGATGTTCACTATCTATGTCTTATAATTCTACTCCTTTATCACTAGTTTCCAATATTTAACTAATAAGGTTATAGTGAAGTTTTATATTTTTTTCATAAATACTTGTCCATAAGTAGCTTTCATCATTATGGATTTTAAAAAACTTTCCACCCATATTAGCATAAAAAAACTTACGGCTAGGGTATCGATTTGAACTTATTAGAGCTATATTATATTAACGATATTATATGTGCTCTATTCATTAAAGCTTGTAGATTATAAGTTGGAAATCATCTATTTTATAGAACGAACCATGAAAGAACTTCATATTGATTAAAATTATATATATTCATAAGCTTTTTGGGCTATGATGAAGCCATTCCTTTAATTGTTCTTAAGTAATGATAGGAAAATGGTTAGAAGGGGACTCCCCGATCTTCCTTTTCTTAGAGCTTTCTTGTTTTGGAGGAGCTTTGGGTGCTATGGAGCTAATTTTAGGGTTTGAAAAATAAAATTGGGTAAAAGTAAATGGAAGATGGAGAAGGATATCTGTTTTAACTGAAGGGGTGAGGAGTTAGTGGGCTTGTTGGCATTTAGCACAAGGCATTAAATTCATAAAAGTTATACAAAAAACAATTCTAAATTGCGTCAGACATCTTAGTAATCTAATCAAATGTCTGACCATATCTCAGATGTCTGGTTATACCAATCGGATGTTTGACATATACTTTCTAAGAAAAAATGTACATCTATACTCTTATTTGAAAATAAATATTAAAATTAAATATATTGTTTAAAAATATGGTTGCCATCTAGTTGGTCAAATGACCTTCTCCGATCATGATATCCGGAGGGGGTTGTCCGATTAGATTCGGACTGAAGTGGTTTTTATGGATTATAAATTCCCCATGTTCTTGAGTTCTCTTAATGTTTACTGCTGATATTATTTCTTGTTTGAATAGTTCCACAAAAGGCCGATGACATTCTTTCAATGATATTTAACTTTTCACTTTGTCGATGTTGCTCTAACCTGATCCTCCTTTGCTCCAATATAATAGTATTATGTTGTCGTTTTAATTTGCATTGCGTATTATTAATTTTATCGAATTTTTCATCATGCTTTATCAAATATCCTTCTATAGTGATTGCCTTTTTAATTTACTTTCCTTAAGAGAATAATCATTCGAATCATTCAATGATTAAAATAAAGAGGTTATTTGGAGAGAAAATGACGAACTTTATTTCTATACCATTTTTGAAGTAGTATGTTGAAAAGAAAAGTGTCTATCTTTAAATAGGATTTGTAAATTGTCAAAAATAGTTATTTTCTTTATATTGTGTGTTGTTAACGTAAAGATGATTAAGACCAAATAATAATAATAAAACTAGCTAAATTTACTTTGTTATTATAATATTTCATTTTGAGGACATATACCTAACTTACGGTGCAAATTTATAAAGATTTTTTCTACAAGTGGCTTAGTAAAAATATCAGTTATTTCATTTTTTGAATTAACAAATTCTAGAGAAACAATAAGTTTTTCTACATTATCGCGTAAAAAGTGATGTCGAACATCGATATGTTTTGTTCGTGAATGATTGATAGGTTTTTTGATAAGTTAATGGTGCTTGTATTATCACAGTATATAGGTGAGTTTTTAAGAATAACACCATAGTCTTGAAGAATTTACCGTACATAAATGACTTGTGCATATGCCAAAGCTATAGAAATATATTCTACTTCACATGTCGAGAGTGAAACACAATTTTTCTTTTTACTGTACCATCATATAAGAGATCGTCCGATGAAGAGACATGTACCACTAGTACTTTTTCGATCTGTTACACATCCTTCGATGTCTGCATCGCTGTATGATACGAGTGCAAAAAGACACTCTTTTGGATTAAAAAAAGTCCATAGTCTCTTGTATTGGTTAAGTAATGCAAAATTTGTTTTACAGCCCATAAGTGCGATTCTTTGGGATTTTCTTAAAACCTTGCACACAAACAAACGCTCATCATTAAATTAAGTCGGCTTGCTGGTAAATATAATAAGGAACCTATAACAACATTGCTTTCTACGCCGTAGTAAAATTATAAATTTAAGTAAAATAAGATTGTTTGAATTTGATAAATAATATTTTGAAAATAATTTTTTTAGTTAACCAAACTTCATTTAATAAAAGATTTTGTTTTGCCCTAATTTCTTTTTATAAACCTCCCTTCTTACTAACTATACGAGCCTAAATCCGATTTTGTTTTGCCCTAATTTCTCCAAACCTGGAAATCATGTCCAAAAAGGAAAAAAATTTCCCAACTATGGATGATGTGACCTATGCATGCGATCCTGAAGGGTGACACGGTGATGGGATGTCGTGCCAACGACTAGCATGAGCGATAGAGACTTCAATATGCTCCAAAGAGGTGCAACGGTAGGCTGTTGAGGCACCGATGCCTCAATCGATGACGTGCATTAGTAAGTGGGGTGCATGATGTCGATTGGCTTGCTGGTGGTGGTATGGTCGCGATGCAAAGGTATTGGTGAAGTGGAAAGCCTAGCATTGTAGGCGGTGACAACAACGATGCATGACTCGAGTGGCATAGGCTATCGATGCTAGTTGGGTGGAGTTATGGTGAACCGAGTTTGGCTATTTAGGGCCAGCGATTATTGCCATCGAGCTTGGAATTTAAAGTGAGTTATTTTATAACTCACATCTAATGTTTAGAATACTCACTTTCTCTAATTATTGGTTGATAAATTATTGGTTATATGAATGAATTAGATGACATTGGACTGTATAAATTGATTTTTGGTTGATATAGTGATATATTAGTTGATTGGTTGTTGAACATGCTAATATTAGATTTTGTGCAAAATAAATAGATGTTAGCAATAGTTAGACGCGTCACTAGAAATTGATTGGAAGTTTAGAATAAAACAAAATATTTGAATATATATTATGATCTAATATTGAAAATGTTGTTATTAATAGAAAATATAAAAGTGAGAATGGAAATTATTTGGAAACGATGAATTCTGTGATTCTATTAAATAAGTGCACTGAATATTTTTATTTGTATTTGTTTATCATTGATTATAAAAATATCTAAAGGTTTTTATACAAATGGTTAAAAATTTATATTATGAAATGAAGAGTTTATTTTTATGGTAATCAAATACACATGATGTTTTATAAAATAATATTTTTGGGAATAATAATAAATTTGAAGAAGATAGTTTATTGAATGTAAATTATTAATATTGGAAATTTATTACATATATTGCCAAGTATAATTTTGTATTTTATTATTATAAACAAAAGGAAATAGATTTAAATTCCTTTAGAAATATTTACAAAGCGTTTGAATTAAATTACTTTAAGACGTGAAATTTCGTGGTTTTGTGTACAAATTTTATAAACCTATACTTTTATGTTAAATATTTAGAAGTGTTGATATAAAAGAGAACTTTTGTTTGATATTATTTTCTATGGTAAATTAAAAGGGGGAAATTATTTTGATTGGAATATGGATTATTTAAATTTGTTATTTAAAGGAGATTATTATAAAACTTTTTTGGTATTATTATCATTAAAGAATAATTTCAAAGTTTACGAATTATTTTAAAAAGGAGTTTAAGGGATTTGGAATCGAAATGAAGATTTTGGGAAAAGTGTATTTTATAAACCCTTATGAATTAATATATAGTAGAATTATGTGTTTTGAATGATTTATTTTTCTATGTAATGAGGAATTAGAATAAACGTAGTTATAGTACCATTTGTTATAGGATTTTCGCAGATTTCGCCGCGTACCGGACGCCGAATTACAGGAATGAATATACTATGAAGATCAACACGACGAGACGAATTGAATTATACACAGATATCGATGATACGTTCATCCTATCAAAAGTCGATATTTCGCTGCCAAAATGCTGTTAAAACACTGAAGATAAGATAAACGGAGCTAGAGCAGTCCAAATTTGACGAAACGAAATACGACGTCTCACTCAGAAAATGATTTATATTTTTCTTATAAAAAAATATTCAGATTTCAAAATATTTTATTTTCATCAAATTAACTGATTTTAAACTGAAATTGAAAATTACAAAACATAACTAACTTTCATATTTGCCAACGAAAATCTGCCATTTGCTATGTATAAATAGACACATACCAAATATCAAAATTTAATTGCAAAATTTTAATTATATATTTTCAAGAAAAATTTAGTTAATTACGTTATTTAGAATCGTTAAAATTACCGGGTCATTACACTCTCCCCCACTCAAAACTTTTCATCCCCGGAAAGGAATAAGATAGGAGAATAGAAGCAACAGAAAGGAAAGATAGAATAGAAATACATAGTATCGGATACAACAATAAATTCAAACCATATAAATTTCATTAGTTTTTAAATCGATTAATATTCAACAAATTTGGTTTCAATCCATTTTATTCAATCAATAAATATTCATTGTATTCACATTTGGTTGACTCCAATTCAATGTATTTTCATTCAATTGATTTGCTTTCAATTTATTAACATTGTTACAAAAATTTCATTCAAAACAAAATTTATTTTATTTAACTCATTTATTTAATCCATTTGACCTCACTTAAGTTAATTCCACCTATAATTCAATTTCAACTATTCTTAAGTTCATATTTATTTACTTGAATAGCATTCTCTATTTATTATTCCATTTGTTTCATTTAACATTTATATTGTATATTATTCAATCACATATTCTTATTACATTTAAACTTTTTTTTAGTTAAGTTTTATAATCATATTTAGTTAAACATTAAATAAAATCTCAAATTACAAATTTAAATCAAAATTTAATATTCAAATTTAGTTTTATTTAAATTTAAAAGTATTCATTAAGTCCTCTTTAATCAAAATCAAGTTAACGAGTTATAAAAACATATCTTTAAAATCTCAAAATCAATAAGTTCAAATGAAACCTTATTAAAATTCAATTCTAAACAAATTTAATTATAAATTAATTCTTATTTAAATTCAATTCTTAACAAATTAAATTACAATCAATTCTTATTTAATTTATCTTTCAAACCTCCTTTTACTTAAAGTTATTACAAAAATCTAATTTAAATAAGCACTAATATAAATTTCAAATAAATAGTTTAAAACATATTATATATTAGTTAAATTAACTCTTATTAAATTTTATTACATTAAATCTTATTCATTAAATATATTTTATTTTATATATTTAAAAATAGTAAAATTACAAGTAAAATCTCAAAATTTACATTATTCAAAACTTAACTTATAAATTTAAAATTTCCAAACATATAATTTAAAATATAAATTTTACACATATTGAAATAAAATATTTATATTATAATTTTAAAAATCCATATTTATTAAAAGCCACATATTTTCCTTTCAAAAAAAATTCTAGAAATCATTTTTCAAAATACACCAACAGTGTTCGTATATAATTTTATATCCTATGGTCAAGCGATATAGATATCTATCATTTCAATCTGCAATAATTTAATATTTACGGGTATATATCATTTCAACCTGCAATCCGAAAATTTCAAAATTCAATAAAATCGCTTGGGTTACCATTTCAACCCATAACAATTTTCCCTAATCTATAATATCATTCGGGTATGTATCATTTCAACCCATAGGGAATTTCTAAACTAACAGGGAACTTGCAGTGTGAGAATAATATAATGATAATATAAAATAACATATCAATGATGAGCATATATCATAATTAAAATTTTAATAACAATATATATATATATATATGTAGCATGTTATGGTGTCATATATCAATTAATATAGGTTACAAATGCAGATAATTAGCATATCATATCCAACAATTAAATAACTAACAATTCAAATCTAACAACATATTTCAATCGTCATTTTATGTGAGATAAATTTACTAAACATAAGAATGTTAATCGTGAGTGATCGCTCACCTTTCGAGGCTAGAGAAAACAATGACAGCGAAGAACGGTGTAAACGGACATAGGTGAAAGAGTCTATGCGGTAGGATCGTATAATATGGAATAGTGAAATGGTCTAGGTAGATAGTAATAAGCAGTAAGTAAAGTAGACACCAAGACTTTATACTGGTTCGGACCTCTTGTCCTACGTCCAGTCCCTAAGCTCCTCTTAGGAATTCAACTAACCAACAACCCTCACTTAACCCGGAGGAAGAGGTTTACAACTTACCCGAACAACCGAACGGGATTTCTTGCCTCAACTACCGAAGAGGACTTCAAAACAGATACAAAAAGTATTTCTGACTTGTTGTTTTCTTGATAACACTAATGAGTCAAATTTAGTACAACTTTCCTATAATCTTATCCTCGAGAGTATACAAAGTGTTTGTGAAGATTTAGGAAATGTGAATTGCTATGAATCAAGAGGTGTTATAGTTAAAACAGGGATTCAAGCAATTGGTTTGTGATTGCTTTTGAAAACTTGAAAAATCTGAAAGTATGTTCAAGTAAATAGAAAGATTAAAGCAAGTAGAATTGGTAATTTGCAAATGTTAAAACCATGTATTTATACTTGTAGAAGAGGTGCATTTGTTTACTAGAGGTGCAGGCAAGAGATGCTTCCATTTCCATTGGAGAATGGTTGCATCTGTTAGGAAGAGAAAGGTGTCTATTCAGAGAAAATTCGCAGTTACAGATTCAGTCGACTGAGCAGGAAATTCAGTCGACTGAAAGTATACAGAGAAATTTTCAGGAATGCTTTCAGTCGACTGTGCAGGAAATTTAGTCGATTGAAACTGTGCATATTTATAATTCTGTGCCAGTTTCAGTCGACTGGCCATGTCTGTTCAGTCGACTGAACTATAATAATCTACACAGTGAATGTGTGCATAAAAATGTAGTTTTACGGATGTGTTTTAATGTTCGTGCAAATCTCTTGAGGATAGATTTTAACAAATAATCTAGACTTTAGACCTATAAAAATCATACTCATGTTTACACTTTGGTCTTCATCGATCTTCCTCTGATTTTGCATATATCTCTTCCTTTTTGTTGAAGTACATTGTCATTGATCAAAATCTTCGTGTATCAACAATAGGCACGTATAAGTAACCAAGCTAGAAAATTTGCTGCTGTAAATCTCCGGACAGCGGCGAACAAAGCAAGGCACGATGAATATCCATATATAAACAGATCACATACATATATATATATATATATAAGCACGATGAATATTTATATATAAACAGATCACATGGATATAAATAGATCACATACATATCTATATATAAGCACGACGAATATTTGTAGGAGTGATGGTGCAGCGAGGCTATGGAACAAGATGCTGCTGCGAGGCAGGCTTGGAGGAAAGAAAGTCGATGGACTGTCGGGTGAAACATTGTATGTACGAACTATACTCATGTAAAAGGAATACAAGCTTGATAATAGGAAGAGAAGAAGGCTGCTACACTTGGGGAGGCTGTCGTGTATAGATTCGGTGGTGGGGAGGTTGGCTATGGTGGCAGCGGCCATGGGCTTCAGGCGATGGGAGGTGGGTTTGTATGGGTGCTGGAGCAACTGCTTACGTGCCTAGGTGGGGTTTTGGCACGGTTGGCGTGGGCATAGAGGAAAGGAAGAGGCATTGGTGGTGGGAAGTTTGGTGTTTCGGTGGGGTATTATGCCCAACTGGATGAGGTGGCGGATCATGGAGTAGTGCACGTGGCTGTGGAGATTTGGGTTTTCTGGTAGAGGGAAGAGGCACGGATCTAATGGTCGCTGGAGTTTTTGGGTCGCATGGAGTGGATCAGGTTTCGGCTGTGTTGATGGGATGGCTCGACATGGGTAGTAGAAGGAAGCGTGATGGGTTTGGCTGCTATCCAATGGTGAAGGGTCGGCAAAGAGGGGCCGCGTACTGCTGTGGAGGTTTGGTCGGCAAGAGGTGAGGTTGTTCGAGAGGTGGAGGGGAATCGACCGGTGGTTTGGCACTAGTGATGGTCGAGAAAATATGGGAGGGATGGAGATGTTAGGCAAAAGGAACGAGCAGCCATAGCAAGTTTTAGACAAAACATATATATAACTTATATTTTAATTTATATTCTTCTCAATGAATAGCAGAACGAAATAGAGAATGAAAAGGGTGCACCAGAAATAAAAGCAACCGGTGGAATAGTGAAAGTCAGCAATTAATTTATGGGAATATGAAAACTAATGGCTATTGGTTTAACCAGAGACAAACGATAGGACATGGAACACTAAAAGGCTAAAACGAGTATCGATACGGCTAACCGTTTCGCAGATTTCGCCGCATACCGGACGCTGGATTACATAAATGAATATACTGCGGAGATCAGTACGATGAGACAAACAGAATGGTACACATATATCAAGGATACGATCATCCTATCAAAAGTCAATATTTCGCTGCCAAAATGCTGTTAAAACGCCAAAAACAAGATAAACGGAGCTAGAGCAGTCCAAATTTGGCGAAACGAAATACGACGACTCACTCAGAAAATGATTTACATTTTCCTTAAATAAAAATATTCAGATTTCAAAATATTTTATTTTCACCAAATTAACCGATTTTAAACTGAAATTGAAAATTACACAACAGAACTAACTTTCATATTTACCAATGAAAATCTGTCATTTGCTATGTTTAAATAGACGCATACCAGATATCAAATTTTCATTGCAAAATTTTAATTATATATTTTTAAGAAAAATTTAGTTAATTACGTTATTTAAAATCGTTAAAATTACCGGGTCGTTACAATGTTGCATTTCTACTACACATATGAGTGTATTTAATATACTCATTATAATATACATTCAATTTAAATAAATTAAAACTCTTTTTAAACAAAATAAATAAAATAAAATTTTATTTAAAACTTTATTAAAGTGAACCTAATAAACCTTTTAGAATTCACAAGCCCAACAGATCCAAAATAAGAATTTTTTTACATTCACCTATGTCACCCATTTTCGACTGGTTTGGTTCTTTCAATGAAATTAGATCGAGGTTGGTTTAGGTTTTCACCTGGTATATTGGATGTCCCAGGTTCGATCCCTACAACTTGCATGATAGGGTGTTCTTACATCGTGATCCGTGTAGAAGCATTGCCTCTTACCCCTACATGTCATGTGATGGTTATGCTAGTCGAAAGACTGCATGTAAAATTCACTTGTGGGGAATATAGTTATGTCACCCCAAAGAAGTTTGGACCAAAAGTTCAATGCTATATAGCACAAATGGTCTATGTGGTCTAAATTAGCAATGTTAAGGCTTAACTTATTAAAGCCCACCCATTTAGTATGTTGTCTAGAAAGGTAGTGTCCAAGGTTGGGTTTGGGTAATCAAGTACTTTGCCATATTTTAGCTACTGGCTTAGCCCAAATGATGATGTATGCCTATACGTTATCCCAAGTATAAAGGCTCAAATTGATTTTGGGCCATAGGCTAATTTTCAATATTCAGGTTGAAAATTTAAAATTTATTTACAATTTCAAAGGTAAGGTTTATAATATAAAGTGAAATTTTATAAAGTTACAAAATAGTTTCAAGAATGTTTTGAAAATAAATTAAATTTTTTTGAAAATTATATTAATTAATTGGATTGATTAAATAAATAATTAACTAAAGCTTAATTAATTAAGATAAAACTTATATTACGATATATGTATATATAAATTATTCTTAAATTATTAAGGAAACAATAACTTAAAATTTTGAAATTATTAAAGGTATCTAATTGAAAATATTTTTTGGTAAGTAAATAAATTAAATGTTAATTAATAAAATAAGATATACTTATATAATGATATATGTACATAAAACTATAGATGTTATAGTTAATATTCATCTTAAAATATTTAGGATGAGATAAATAAAATTTTGAATTTTAGCATAATTTAATTAATTAGTTAATTAAATTATTTAAAATTAATTAGAAATGATTTAATTAATATTATACATATTAA
This sequence comes from Allium fistulosum, assembly GCA_030737815.1. NCBI lineage: Eukaryota > Viridiplantae > Streptophyta > Magnoliopsida > Asparagales > Amaryllidaceae > Allium > Allium fistulosum. The sequence goes on from CM060903.1 coordinate 971,295,798, forward strand.
TATTATATAAGTTAATTAAATTCTAAAAGGTTATATATGAAATAAACTTATATAGTATGAATATATAAAAATTAAGTGGAACTGTAAGAAACTCAACTTAGGTTTAAGGAACAAGTATATGTGTATTGTACGTATGCCGTGATTTCAAAATGTGTTTGACACTGGAATCGTTAGGGTATTCATAAGAAATATGTTATTCCAAAATAAATTGATAAAATGTTTGTCAATTAAAATATATAAATGAACTAAATCAAGATGGACAAAAGAAATATACATATACACTTACAAATAAATCTTTTAGCATGTTGTCACTTCAAGAACCATGGAAGAACCAAATAATATAACAGGAAATTATTATCAAGGACAAAATTTCTCAAAATTTTAGCCTCAAGGACAGACCTTCAGTAATTTAGCCTGAAGGACAACTTTCTTTAGGTATCAGTTTTTAAGTTTTTTGGTATCAGTTTGTAGTTATCGGTAGCAGTTTTTAGGTATCAGTTTTTAGTACGGTAGCAGTTTTGGAAAAATGTTTGTCCTTATGAATAATTTTGAAAAAATGTTTGTCCTTATGAATAATTTTTAGGAGAATGTTTGTCCTTGTGGATAAAATGTTGAGGTGTGTCCTTGAGGCTAAAAATATACAAATTTTTGTCCTTTAAATTAATTCCCCCATAATATAACTGCTAAAAACATTCACACTTGGTCACATAAGGGTTTTTTTTTGAGTCTGTGTATTGACTTCTGTGAGCTTTGAACTCTTAAGCAATACATGAATATGGATATTTGATCCATATTCAATCACGTATAAAAGTTATATGGTGAATAGTCACAATTCGTAATATATGAAACTTCGATTAAATTGTCTCATTTGAAGTAAGCAAGTAAACCATAATGCAAGGGTCCTGTATTATATATGATTGATTACAATAAGAATCTTGTTGTATTAGATGTGATCAAGAGCTACAAGATGTACCTAAGAATTCGATCATTGAAACGTCGGTTTGATTAATTTATATAAAATGCAATCTACTCGATATCCTTAAATGTTAAGGATGACCAAATGCCTTTTAGTAAAGAGTTCATTATGGTATTGTAGCATGAGTTTCTTTTGATGGTTTGACCATTTTTTAAAAGGAAAGAAAATATCCAAGAGTGGTCGTAAGATAAGCATAGTTAAGATGAAGAGAGTATATCATCCCTCTAACTCATGAATAGACATAAGAAATGAGAATTGTGTAAAATACTAAATATATATAATATGGAATGAGAAATGTGATTTCTATTTCAAATGTATTTTCATATAGAAAATTCTTTTCTACAAAAGTTACTTTTTTGAGTTTAAGATATTTGATTAAAAACTCTAGACTCTAAGCTAGATACAATAAAAGAAATAAATAGCCGATAATAAGTAGTTAATTGTTGCTTTATATTTCATATGCTATTATAGTAATGGCAGGAATAGTGGGAGAATGTCGTATAATACTTATTAGTGAATGCATCGATATGATAATATTATTTTCGTAAAATATAAAATATTCTTTATAAAATAAAACCTATTCTCAATGTTGAATGAAAATAAATATAGTTTTATTTCTTTATGAATATTCTTAATATTCATTATGAAATAAATCTAATAGAATAATAATACTTGTTACATTAGATACAAAACACAGAATTATCTAATAAAAATTTAAAATAATTTTGGAATAATAGACTAACCATAATTTTGAGAAATAATTCTTTAATCATATTACTATGAACCTTATGGTACTAGTGTATTATATCTCAAACAATTGAGGGCAAAGCACCCATTCAATGGGAGCGACATAAGAGTTGGAGAACTCTTCAGAATGATTCATATAGATGTATATAGTTCAAAGTCTGATATTACCAAAATGGATCCGCTTACTTCATTAAATTCTCAGATGAATTATCATAGAAATGAACATGTGTATTTTATATACAAGTAGTGTATTTATGATAAGATAAATGAATATAAAATGAAAGTAGAAAAACATAACATGTAAAGAAAATAAATATATCGCTATTTGATCGAATATGTGAGTATATTGGAAAGGTGTTCCAAATGTACCTACAACCGAATAAGATTCAGTCTCAAATGTCACTCCTCCCTATGATACATAATGATGTATCGATAAGAAGTAATCGACTTTATTATACAAAGTACGATTGAAGATGAATGACTTGAGTTAATTTCTTTCTGTAAGAATGTGTACTCAAGAGTAAGTACATAAGGTTAAATTTAATTTTATCTGAAACAAAGTATACAAAATCATACAAGATAAAAGTTGATGAAAGGACCCCTACATATCCTAGGTCAACGGGTTGACAGGTTTGTGAATCAAGAGACTACACGTATTAGTTGTTAGTAAGGGATCTTGTATAGACCACCCCAAATGAGTTTAGGACTGATCAATATTGATTGACTAATTTATGTCCTGAACATAAGTTTCTTAAACTCAAAAACTGAATCAACTTTATACATATATAGACACTTCATAAAATGTTTGTGAATGCCTATTCCGTTGCACCAAGCAGCAATTGTAGTTTCAAGAATCACCAACTTCATGATGAAGGAATTTCTTGTAACAATAATTGGTAGTAAAATGGATTTGGATATGATGAAAAGTAAAAATTGATTACACATGATGAAACAAAATATTCCTAACCTAAACAGAAACAACTAATTAGAATGTCTAGCAAGGACTCTCATACATTAAAGAGAAACTACGATTTTATTATGGATGTTGAGTAAAGAATTTCCTCAACTGTCAATAATCAGTTAAGAGTATTGACTCTACTATATGGTATGATGCACAAATCTAGAATGGATTCCTAGTACGTTATCAAAATATGATTTTGATAGTTATACCCGAAGGGATATTATCCACCGGCCGTAAAAGTGTCTATGAGAAGAAGACCAATACAGTTGAAATATGGTAAGCTACATTGATAGAATAACATTTTAAATTTCAATTGTTAAAATTAGAGTAAGAGATTCGTCATTCAACGTACTTAAGTTAATTCGGATTTTACTTGCAAAATTACAACTTGATATGATTTTGAGTTGTGGTATATGTATAATGAAAAAGAAATTCTAAATAATGAATTAGAATATGATGTTTGCGCTTAATAAACAAAGTATCTCAAAGTTAGCAGGAGTGATCCTGAGTCTTTGGGTTATTGGATAGGATCCTAGAACTGATATAGAAGTATAATTCAATAAGAATTAAAGTTGAACAACCATCTTGAAAAAAAATCAAATAGTTTGAATTTTGGTCAAACTACAGAGGAAGCATGTTTCTGTAAGAAAACACTATAAAGATACTAAAATAATTTAAAACTATAAGTAAACAACAAACTTATGATTGTTCATGTTAAAATCATTTTAGCTTGTTTTTTTATTCTCGATGCTGGATTTGAAATTGACATCTTTTAATCAGTATAAGGATGTAGGGAGTGTCCCAAAATGATATACGCAGAACCATGTTAAAATGTTTAATATGGAGAATGTAAGATGGTTTTCTTATGCATTGGCAACAGGAATTATCGAACATATTGTATTGTCTACTGTATTGCATTTCGCTTATGTGTTTAATGAAGAAACTGGGCCAGTCGGAAGCAGGTTAAATAGGTGAATTCAAAAAAAATTCCATTTTGATCTTAGTTGAATCTATAAAGCCTAAATGGATTGTAGATACAATCTAATATTTTTTTAAATAAATATTTATTTTATTTGTTTGGTTAAACGGTACACACACAATATATAAAGTTTTTTGTTTTAAATATTATTTTACAAATGTATCAAATATTTGGTTTGTGTGAAGTGCACGTGCTGCAAATAAGAAGTGTATATAATTAATATGATCATATGTAAATGCTAGTATTTACACTGCAACAAACCTATTTTCCTTTTACATATGCCTTTGTTGTCCAACATTTTGATTTAAAATTATTTATATATAATAAAATTATATATATATATATTGTGTCTATATAGACAATCATATATGTTTGAAACCTAAAATTATTGTTTGAACCAAAAGTTGGCCAAACACCCAAAGATTGTGTAGAGAACAAAAATGAAGAAATATAATAGAAATATAAACGAAAAAGCCGAAATAAAAGAGACACAGTCATTTATAGTGGTTCGACAAAGCAACGCCTACGTCCAATTTAAGACTTTATTGTTGATTTACAACTTAATGGCAAAAGTTCTTGCGACTAAGTACAGCTCCGGCACGTAGAATTTCAAAGTTACAAGAATATAAAGTAGATAAGAGTTAGAGCCAAAAGATCTAGAAAATGAGCCCTACCTTGAGGTAGGGAGCTAAAATCTTGCTCAGAAATATATCCAAGCTATTATACCTGATTTAGACTAGTTCTCCCAAAAAGGTATGCACCACGTCAGTAGAAACTGGGAGTCGGTATCGATCCCTAGTGGGAGTCGGTACCAATTTACGTTTACATAATTTTAGAGAGCTTCATTACCCCTAAATTGAAGAGGTTTAGTTACTCATTTGTGTTATCATTTCAACAAATGTAAATTTCAACATAGAAAACAAAAGAAAGTGCAAGCTAAAAATAAAAAGAGAGCTAAACTACTTGCATCAAAATAAAATTAAGCTACTAACATAAAAGGAAAGAGAGCAAGTAAATAAAAATGAGCACAAAATGAAATAAAAGCATGTAGAAAAAGAAGGAAGAAGAAAAGGATTAGGAATCCATTTTATTTCTCATTTAATTTATGGCTACAAGTTGCATAATATGATAAGTAGATAAAACTTCATTACATGAACATAAGAGGGTTATTTATACATGCTTAAAGCCCTAATCCATATTTTAGGGGACTACCCAAAAAAACCCTTAGGAAGTATGGCCACCAAGTTATCATTAGCATGTAATTAATCCTTGATTAAATGTGCATGTGCTTTTAATCTCCACTAGCATGTGCATTAGCTCCTAATTGTAGATCATGGTAAGTGGGTAGGTGGGGTCCTCCATGCTTTCATGAATTCTTCTATTTCTTCATTCCTTTGTCCTCCTTCACTTGTGCATGCATGAATATACGAAGCCACTTCCATTTTCCATCCAAATTCTTACAAATAAAACTAACATGTGCAAATAAATATTCTCAAAATTAATACATACACAAAATTACCATTTTACTCCCATGTAAATGCATGAATGATGATTTGAAATCATTTTTGAAATTTGTTTTTGAACATGTAAAAACACCCAATTATGACATTTATTTAAAATAAAAGTAGATTAAATATGGAAGTAAATATATGCACATTTACGTGCACATCAGTACCAATCCCCAAGTTTGTTATATTTGGCATCTTCGAATTTTTACTTAGGATTGTCCTATGGTTAGCTTCATGGTTTCATAGTTGTTTACACCATTATTAGCTTTCCTCTGAGTCCAAATGATGGAGTTGTGGAGAATAAAGTTGTAGTTTCAAGCATTCGTGGAGATCGATGGAGAATTGCATTGAATCAACAAATCGACTTTGGAAATGGGCTATTGGCATCAAGGTAGGCATGTAGTCAAAAGATGGGTTCCACCTAAGTTATATTTAGGAGTTGGTATCGATCCCCAAGTAGGAGTCAGTTTCGATCCCCGACTTGGGGGATCCTACTGTCTTGTTGTCTCTGACGGTTGTGGCTTTGACTTTGCAACTCTATCCGTGTTTGGTTTTTGGACTCCTAGGCTCTCTCTCTAGGCTTTCCCCCTCAATAACTCCAAGTTCAACCTATCCATTCTATCAATATAATACCTGGTCAAAAGACTGGATAACATTTGCCCCCCAAAGTACAGCTTGTTTCAAATATGATGTTCATTGAATCGAGACAAGTTAGGATTGCTGGAATGGATTCACTCGGTACCTCGAATTGTCGTCATCCTTTCGTCGAGTGGATTTCATGAAGAGTCATATCTCTAACTGTCCATTGTGATGCTTGATCTGTTAGTCTATAGGATAGTGGTTTTGATGACAACAACTATAGAAGTGTTATAAAATATATATGTGCAGGAAATCTATATGCAGGTATCAACAAAAGAAGACTGTACAGTAAAGAAGACAAAATTGATGAAGACAAAGATCAAGAGTTCAAGATTGAAGACTCATGAGATTCAAGATATTCAAGAGCTCAAGACAAATAATATAGTTAGGTTAGATATTTGTTAAAACTTCTTGAAAGCACTATCATTCTTTTTTATCCAATTTACTCGTGGAATGGAATCCACTTCGTTCTTGTTAAAGGGATGGAACCCTAGTGAGATGGAACTCACGAAATATCTAGTGGAACAGATAGTAGCCCTATTTTGTTATCCACTAATTTTGATTCAAAATGATTTTCAAAATTATCTCTTGTTTTATAAAATGATTTTCAAATATTCCTTTTCAAAAGAAAAACCTTCGTTCACATTTCCAAAAATGTTTTAGCCTCAAAATCATATTTATCATTTTTGTTATGTTTTGATTTCAAAATTGTCCTTGATATTTTAGCCTCAAAATCTATTTTAATATTATATTTACTTTAGTTTATTTACTTTGATTTTAAATATATTTTAGTATATATACATACACATATATATATATATTCATAAGTATTTCTACTTCTAAATACCTTCTACAAATACATAGAGTCCATTTGAATAAAGTTGCATATGTTTTAAATCATCATTTTCAAAGTAAAGCGAATCATCATTTTTACTAGACCATGTCGACATCATAGTTACTCGTCATGTCGACATGCTTCCCGTTATAGCAAAGGTTGTTTTCAAAAGAAGTGTCTATTCGCTTAAACCTCTTTGAATGGACACATCCATTCATTCTCTATAAATAGAGACTGTTATGGACGTTTTCCAGTAACTACTTTCATTAGTTTCTCTCCTCTTTATTCTCTTATCTTATTTTCTAATCATCCTATCCATATTCTGCCGAAATCTTAAGTGAATCAAACTAGAATATCTCTAGTTTGATTCTCTGCCACTCTCTTCAAAGAATCTCAGTGCTTATCAGAGTTATAGATACATTTGTACTCAAAGAAACTTGTGTAGGGTTATAAAGGTGTGATGGTGTCCTTGGAAATCGATCGGGTGAACTTGTGTCCTGTGAATCAAGTGGTTCTACCCAGAGACCTGAGAATCTGGAGGGTGTACCTCGTTGCCTTGGAATCGAGGGATTGTAATCTAGATTATTATTGAATAGAAAGCCGTACAAGTTGTGCGGGACAGGATGTAGGGTAACACCGAACCAGTATAAAATTCCTGGTGTGTTCTTTCCTTTACTTGCTTTTTATTTATATTTGCATTTGTTTGTGATTCTGTGATTTGATCTGTGATTGTGTATTTGCATTAAGTTAGTTAAATCAATTTAAATCAAAGAAGTTTTAAAGAAATTCTTAAAACACTATTCACCTCCCCTTTAGTGTTAAATAGCCTTAAGATCATCTTCCGCGTCCCTTTCATTTGGTATCAGAGCAAGGTTTTCAAAGTTTTCATAATTTGAATTTTGAAAAAGTTTTTAAAATGGCTATGTTTGGAGATTTTATTAAAACTATTTTCATATGAATATGACACAGAATCTTCATGATATTTTTGTTTAAAACTATATTTAGTTATTTTGAAAAGTCACTTGATTCTTTAATTGGTTATGTTGTTTTGCAGGAGAAGAGTCATGTCTAATGACTGTTGGTTAAAAGATACCAGATAATCATTCATCGATCAAGAAGAACAAATGGATATATAATGGAAATCGACAAAGAAATGGGTACCAGATCTATTCAAAACTTTGGGTTCTCATCTACAACTTGATTTGATACTGTACTTCTCTCCATCTGCTTCGCAATGTCATTGGTTTCGTGTGAATCCGTCAAGAAATGACCAAGTTATGGCCAAATGAAGTTTTGGTGAACAAAGAGAAAAAGAAGGCAAAACTGTCAAAGGTATTCTTCAAAATGCATCCAGAGATTTGAGTAGTTTTGTTCCCACTCCTTTTCAGATTGTAGTTCTTGTTCTCGCGGTCTTTTTGATGGGTGGATCATCAAATTCCGATCAAAATTGAGTGAGATATGATAGTTTGAAGTTGGCTATCCAAAACTGAAAAACTATGTACGGGATCTTCTACATTTCTTCTACTGTTCGGCCTGTTGCATCACAATACCGTCCAAATTCGACACCAAACTACTACTAGATCATAGTCCTTGCCTTCCTCTTTGATTTGCCGCTGGTTTCATCCAATTCCGTCAAGAAACGAAGGAGATATGCCCTCTAGAAGTTTGATAGTATAAAGAAAAACGGGAAGAAGAAGAAGAGGAGGAATTTTTATGAAAAGTGGTGACCGTTGGGCTTATTTATAGTGGTTGAAGTGTCCATTCATTCAAAATTCAAATTCAAAGTTTTGGCGCCAAGTTAGTCGATCTACTAAATCATGTGTATCTTTCTCATATGGTCTTCAAATTCAGCAAATGAATATACTATGCTGATCAGAAAAACGAGCCCGTCGCAATAGAACAGATTTCGTCATCAAATTCGGAAAGATATAAATGTGTGGATCACGACAATGGAGGAACGACAAAGTTAGAAAGATGGAATGCAAAAATTGGTACGCTTTACTATTATTTCATCTTTATTGTTGCATTTAGAAATATATATCTATGCATTTAGTTAGGTATAGAAATTTATCACTTTTATAAGTTTTGATATTTTGGTCCATATATCGACATACCATAGTATAAATATCAATATACAAGTCTAATTTTTTTTTAAAAAAGTCTTTTAAAATGTGTTTTCTTTCGAATAAAATCTTACAACTAATTTATTACAACTATATTAAGAAAGAAAGCATACCCTCATTCGTAGTTTTAACTTATCTAATGTTGTTTTTATTTCTCGTACTATATTTCTTTTAAGATACTAATTTTATATTTTTAAGATATTAATAAAAGGAATTTAGAATAAGGCTTTACTTATAGATTTCTTCAATTAATAAGATTGCATCACATCACATGATACTTATCATATAAGTAGATAGTGACATACATTTTAATAAAAGCATTTTTACATGCATAATGCCAAGTATCTTTACACATGTATTCTCATTATTTATTTATTTATTTTTTTACTTTAATTATATTAACTACTATAAAAATTGGGTCAAAAATCACCATTTTTGCCCAGAACTTTAGATAGCATTTCTGAAATGCTGTCTTTGCTTTTGTTACGCTGCAAATACGTTTTTATAGCATTTCTGTGCTTTGAAACGCTGTAGTGTTTCTGAAACTTTTCACAGCATTTGGTAAATACCGCAGTTTCTGTTTTATAATGCTTTGTATATATATTTTAATGCAAAAACTTTTTATAGCATTCTGTAAATGCTGTCTTTTCTACTTAAAACTTTAAATTATAAAATAACGATATTTAAACTAAGTATTTTTCTCTATTCTTTTTAGAAATTATTTTCTAACTTATATTAGAATATTTAAAATTAATGTTTAGATATTCTTTAGTAATTAATTAAAATTTAAATGAAAGAGGCCTTAATATAACACATGTTTATTTTAGTTTTTTAATCTTTGTTATTTTTAATATTTCATTATGATATTTTTAAAAAAAAAAGATGTTTAAACATGTTTCTAAATATTTTAGTCAATAAAAATTTAATATAAAGGTTTTAATTAGTAAGTTAAGTATTTTATAAACATGGAAGTTTGAATTCTTAAAAATAAAAAAAATAAAAACAACCAAGTTAAAATAATTATTTAAGTAGGCTATTAATTTTTTATATTTGATCATATATATATATATAGTTTAGGTCCATATCTCTTAGCAATTTAATTTTGATATTGAGTTTGATTACTACCTTTCATGAATATGTTATAGTTTTAATACCATTTATTACCTTTAAACTCTTACTTTACAACTCTTTCTATCCCATTCATTAGTTTCCTTAACTTAGGTTTAGTAATTGGTGTGTTTTACCTTTGTTTGGTTGAAGTATAATAAATAGTTTGATATATGAATACATACATATATAGACACACACACACACACACATATATATATATATATATATATGCTTGCCAATTAGATATTATTTATCACTCATGTTTACCTTATAGTCTGAATATCTCTTACCATAGTATATATCATCATATCATTGTGCAAATTATTTTACTTCATTATCATTTTATTACATATCATTATGCATCATATTTCATATCACATTTCATTGCATATTACATCATAAATTACAATGCATATCATAATCATTTGCATCACAAGTCGCACTTCATTTCGCATATTATCTCATGCTACATTGCATATGTTATACACTTCATACTGCTTTACAAACTACATATTGCATACATGTATACATAACAAGTGTATCTTATTTAGGAGGAGTTTGTAGTATTGTCTTATAATATAGGATTATTAGTTTTTGGTTGATTTGATTGATTTGATTGACTTGTTTGAATTGTTTGACTTGATTGACTTGTTTAATTTATTGACTTGATTGACTTGTTTAACTTGTTTGAATTGATTGATTTGTTTGACTTGTCTGACATGATTGGTTTTGATGTATGTGTTGATTATATTGTCTGAAATATATTTATACATATTTATTGAATAATTATAGTATAATTAAGTTAATATCTTTCACAATTCATTTACTATACTTTGTTCTAGTATTAAGTTTAAGGGGGAGTTTTATAGTTAGTGGTTTAGGACTAAGTTTTAGTTTTAGATCTAAGTGTTTATTATTTATGATAACACTATCATTATAATCACACGTCATAGAGTGATAAGTTTTAGGGGGAGTTATATAGTTTAGAGTTAGTGTCATTTTTTTTGTTGATGACAAAGGGGGAGAAGTATAAAATAGGTTAGTTAGGCATAGATTAAGGGGGAGTTATTAGATTTAGGGGGAGTTATAAGGAGAATATAAATATTTTATAAACAAAGGTTGTCATCATCAAAAAGGGGAGAATGTTATTCTATAGGATAGTGGTTTTGATGACAACAACTATAGAAGTGTTATAAAATATATATATGCAGGAAATCTATATGCAGGTATCAACAAAAGAAGACTGTACAGTAAAGAAGACAAAATTGATGAAGACAAAGATCAAGAGTTCAAGATTGAAGACTCATGAGATTCAAGATATTCAAGAGCTCAAGACAAATAATATAGTTAGGTTAGATATTTGTTAAAACTTCTTGAAAGCACTATCATTCTTTTTTATCCAATTTACTCGTGGAATGGAATCCACTTCGTTCTTGTTAAAGGGATGGAACCCTAGTGAGATGGAACTCACGAAATATCTAGTGGAACGGATAGTAGCCCTATTTTGTTATCCACTAATTTTGATTCAAAATGATTTTCAAAATTATCTCTTGTTTTACAAAATGATTTTCAAATATTCCTTTTCAAAAGAAAAACCTTCGTTCACATTTCCAAAAATGTTTTAGCCTCAAAATCATATTTATCATTTTTGTTATGTTTTGATTTCAAAATTGTCCTTGATATTTTAGCCTCAAAATCTATTTTAATATTATATTTACTTTAGTTTATTTACTTTGATTTTAAATATATTTTAGTATATATACATATATATATATTCATAAGTATTTCTACTTCTAAATACCTTCTACAAATACATAGAGTCCATTTGAATAAAGTTGCATATGTTTTAAATCATCATTTTCAAAGTAAAGCAAATCATCATTTTTACTAGACCATGTCGACATCATAGTTACTCGTCATGTCAACATGCTTCCCGTTATAGCAAAGGTTGTTTTCAAAAGAAGTGTCTATTCGCTTAAACCTCTTTGAATGGACACATCCATTCATTCTCTATAAATAGAGACTGTTATGGACGTTTTCCAGTAACTACTTTCATTAGTTTCTCTCCTCTTTATTCTCTTATCTTATTTTCTAATCATCCTATCCATATTCTGCCGAAATCTTAAGTGAATCAAACCAGAATATCTCTAGTTTGATTCTCTGCCACTCTCTTCAAAGAATCTCAGTGCTTATCAGAGTTATAGATACATTTGTACTCAAAGAAACTTGTGTAGGGTTATAAAGGTGTGATCGTGTCCTTGGAAATCGATCGGGTGAACTTGTGTCCTGTGAATCAAGTGGTTCTACCCAGAGACCTGAGAATCTGGAGGGTGTACCTCGTTGCCTTGGAATCGAGGGATTGTAATCTAGATTATTATTGAATAGAAAGCCGTACAAGTTGTGCGGGACTGGATGTAGGGTAACACCGAACCAGTATAAAATTCCTGGTGTGTTCTTTCCTTTACTTGCTTTTTATTTATATTTGCATTTGTTTGTGATTCTGTGATTTGATCTGTGATTGTGTATTTGCATTAAGTTAGTTAAATCAATTTAAATCAAAGAAGTTTTAAAGAAATTCTTAAAACACTATTCACCCCCCCTCTAGTGTTAAATAGCCTTAAGATCATCTTCCGCGTCCCTTTCATGATCGATATCCGACTTTGTAAAATTGGAATGTATTCTCTCGGTGATTATCTCCGATTGATTCCATTATGCTAGTTGATTGAAATAGTAGATCTTAGTTAGAACTGGATTCTTTTCTAAAAGTATCAAGTAAGAATTCAATTTTCACTGATTCTAGAAATTATATGTCGGGTATGTCGTTGGCTCCCAAGCATGTTTGCATGCCTATGGGTCATTGTCAAGTTCTGCTGGATTGTAATCTCAAGTTGTTTTGGTGCTAATTTGATGAAGTGTAGTCATTAGGGCGACTAACTCCGGTTGCTGACTGAAGCAATTCCTGCTTGAGTTGTCATTTCGACATCTTATTCCAGGATGGTTAGTTCCAATCATGCACCCAGTCCTCATTCAGGAGGTCAAGGAGGCTCGGTATGATGTTGAGGAGGATGAAATGGTAAATGTTGAGGGCGAGGCATGTCATGACGTTGTGAATTCAAGCCATGAGTCAATGATCGAACGATTCAGATCATCCCATTCCGAGGCATCCTTTCGGTCGTAACCTTATGTTGCATCGAACACTAGGCATGAGCCACAGTGTTGAGCTATCATGTTCAGCTATAAGATGATGATATTCCTTTGCCCCCAGTTTGAGGTCAAAGGGATTAGTACATGGACAGTCAAGTCTCATCCTCATGTAGTGATACTCTTCCCTGTTGGGTCTAAGATCCGAGTTAGCGAATAGGCAGTCGGGTCAAACCTATCATGAGTTTATGCTCCTTTGACGGATCAAAGGTAAGAGTAGGTGAATGAATGGTCAAGTCACATTCGTTATGGTTGGACGGTCATGTCACGTCCGTTTCAGATTTGAACTTTCCTTTGTCGGATCAAGGGTTAGAGTTAGGAGACGGATGGTCGGGTCACATCCGTTCTAGGGTTAATGATGGACAATCGAATTATGTCCATCTTGAAATTCGTTCTCTCCCTATTGGATCAAGGGAAAGAGTCAAGTTGATGGATGGCCAATCACATTCATTTTGGTTCGGACTCCTCCTGTCATGTCAAGGGAAGGAGTTAAGTTGATGGATGGTCAGTCACATCCATTCTGATTTGAACTCTCCTCGTCGGGCTAAGGGAAAGATTTAAGTTGGTGGATGGTCAGTCACATCCATTTTGGTTCGAACTCCCCTTATCGGGTCAAGGGAAGGAGTTAGAAGATGGATGATCAGTCACATCCATCCCGGATTATGTTTTGTACCCCCTATCGAGTCAAGGGGAAGGGCTAGGAGCTGGACGATCAGTCACATCCATCTCAGATTATGTTTTGTGCCCCCGCCATCGGGTCAAGGGAAAGGGCTAGGAGATGGACGGTCAGTCACATCCATCTCGGATTATATTTTGTGCCCTCCTATCAGTTCAAGGGAAGGGCTAGGAGATGGACGATCTTGTCACATCCACGTTGGATTAGATTTTGAGCCTACTGAGCCTCACGCAAGGCGTGAGTGTTTTGAAAGAATTTCCGAGCATGAATTTGAGAGTGGAAGGTCGAGTCACATCCACATTGAATCACGGTCTTGCCCCTAAGTCAGAGGCAAGAGTTGGCTAAGGAGAGGTTGAATCATGCTCATCTCGATAGAGCTCTAAAGGTCAGGCCATGGGTCGTGGAGATTTGGTGGGCACCTATCTCTAGGTACCTGCATTGTCCATATGAAGTTTCATTTGAGTCTGTCGCGTTTCATGACTCATATGGCATGCAAAGACAAGGTTACATGATTGAAAAGAAAATTCATTGAAAATAGAAAATAACAGAGTTTGTCTTATGAAAAGTTCAAAGAAAATAAGAAAAAGAGTTTATTCTAGGATGAAATGACATCGTCACGCTTGCCATTTTGTTTTTCTCCAGCTCTTCTCAACTGGATAATGACCATCTGCGGTTTGGTTTATAACCAGTCTTCCCTCAGGCCGTCTAGGTTCGTTGGCACTAGGAGTGGTCTACCTCGCTGGTGGTCGGATGTCCCCGGTCCGCCATCCTATGGGAATTTCACAAATTGTTGGAGCCTTTTGTTCTAGATCAGCTCTTCGTTCATATGTCAAAGTTGTCTTCATTCATTTTTGTCGTGACCATGGGTCTTATGAAATCTACAAAACTTTCTAGACTTCCTCAGGCTTTCAGTCGAGACTCTCAGGGATGGTTTCCTATATTGCTCTAAGTCACGAGTGGCAAAGTAGACGTTTTCAGTCGAATCATTCATAGGGTTATAGGTGTCAAATCTTGGGACTCTCATTCGTCTCCTAGAATTCGGTTTCTCATGTAGGTCCCCTCTATGGCCCTTATTCTGATAATTGCTCTTGCTTTGAACATTCATAGCTATGTTCTCGAAACTCGACTCAAGATTGTTTCGTGGCTATGTTGCTTTAAATTTCTTCGGCCTGATGGCCTATTCTATCTCCTTGTCTAGTCCGTAGAGCCTTCTTCTTGTGCAAGTACTGGGCCGCCTTATTGTAAACTCAATCCAGAGTGGAGGGAGGCTTCCTTGATAACCATTCTCTTTAATCCATGTTAGGATGGATCCCCCTATTCAAAGCCATCAATATGATATTCTCTGGAGGGTTACTCAGCCCAATCACTATGGAATTGAATCTCTATAGAAATTCCTTGAGTGACTCCCACGGTCCTTGGAATAAGTTAGATAATGACATGACATCCTTGGGGCGAGTCATGTGCATCCTGAATTGCTTGATAAATTTCCTTGCCAATTGGTCAAATGATGAAATAGACCTTGGTGGTAGTGGAGTAAACCACGTGGTCGCCACTCCTTTGAGGGAAATGGGAAAGTATCTTGCATTTAACAACATCCAGGGTCCTAGCGGTCTCCATGTGTCATTTGTATTTCATGATGTATTGTCTAGGATCTGTCGTTCCTGAGAATAAGGGCTTCATCGGCATGTTGAATCTCCATGGGTATTCCTCATGTAAAATAGCTTCTACAAAAGGATTCCGACTAGAGGAAATGCCCCAGTCATCATCAGTTTGGTCTTGGCTTTCTCTTATAAGCCGTCATACCACTGCAGTCAAATCTGGTCCTTTAGTGGCTATTAGGTTGTTGTAATCATAGTATACTCCTTGTACTTAGCTCGGTAAATGGTCTTTGTTCGTGCCTTGTTGTCAAGGCTCTTCTAGCCAAGGTTTTAAATCTCCCCGAGATCAGCCGAGATGAAAATCCGAGATATTAGCCAAAATCCGAGATTTGGCAGCTTGGTTAGTTATAAGTCTTTTAAATATCGCCCGAGACAGCCGAGATATTTGCCCGAGATATTGGCTAAAATCCGAGATTTGAAACCTTGCTTCTAGCTCTGAAGGAATCGTTTGCCTAGCAACTCCATATTCATTTCTTGGAGGCAATTCAGCAGCAAGCTCTTGACTTTCAGCGCCCTGGTCAGTCACAGTGTGCGCATGTTGCACGCCATCATCGAGTTGAAGACCACAACCCCAGTGAACGGGCTCCACACCGACCCCCCAAGTGGGATCGGTACCATCTCGCACGCCTTGGTTGGGGTCGATTCTCAACTCATGCCTTGATGTAATGACCTGCAAAATTTTAATGATTTTAATAATGTAATTAACTAAATTTTTCTTGAAATTAAATAATAAAATTTTAACAATGAAAATTTGATATTTGGTAGGCGTCTATTTAAACATAGCAAGTATTAGATTTTCGTTGGAAAATATGGAAGTTAATTCTGTTGTGTAATTTCCAATTTCACTTTAAAATCAGTTAATTTGATGAAATTAAAACGTTTTCAAAATCTAAATATTTTTACATAAAAAAATGTTTATTATTTTCTGAGTGAACGTCATATTTTGTTTCGTCAAATTTGGACTGCTCTAGCTCCGTTTATCTTATTTTCGGCGTTTAGCGACATTTTGGCAGCAAATATCGACATTTGATAAGATGATCGTATCGCTGATATCTATGTACCATTCCGTTCGTCTCGTCATACTGATCTCCGCAGTATATTCATTTGTGCATTTTGGCATTCGGTGCACGATGAAATCTGCGAAACGACTATCCATACCGGTTCTGAATTTGAGCTTTAGGTTTCTTGTGGCCATTCATTCATCCGACGTGCAAAACCAAATGACCATTTGATTTTATAACTCCCAGAAACCCAACCTTTGACCTTCTATATTCCTCTGGTTTTCATTCATATGTTGGTTCGTTGCATAACATCTTCTCTTCCTCATTATTCGTATTGTGAAAAAAAAATAAGTTTATATTTGTTGCCTAAAATCTGTAGCTTGCTTCTCCCCTAAAATGGTTCATGCTCCCTCACCAAACCCATTCTCCTTGCTTCCAGCCGAGACTCCCACCGATCAATAAGTTTTCCACGTGACAGCCATGTAAATGAGCCTCTCAACCCTTGCCTCTTTCATTCGCCTGCATATTTCCCACCAACGCCAGTCCCTCTATAGACCCGAGCACCACCCAGAGATCCACCCTTCCACCTCAATCACTCTCCCTCTCCGATGTGCCAACTTCCACCCTAACGCTCGTGCAGCCACCGCATCCACTCCTTGACCAAACTCGAAGGCAGCCACGACAGCAAAAGCCACCTACTTCCTCTCCGTTCGCCCATGAAGCAACGCCCTTCCTCCGACTTTCCCAGATCCAGCCTCACGCACTTGCTTTCCCACACCTCAAACGAACTACCTGGTCCCTAAACCCTGAGCATGCACTCGACAACCCCTCAGCCTTTGCCACTCGCCAGATCCACGCCCATCACCAGCACTTCCTCTTCTTGTTTCATTCTGGAAATAGTATATAAGGTTGAGATATAATTCTAGCTTGCTTACCTTTTTCTCTTCTTCATTCTGATTTTTAAAAATTATATATATACACATTTTATAACAGTTTGCATTCTTTGCATTGTGAAAAGCTTGCTCCTCCTCTGCCTTGTTTGACCGCCACAAAAGCCACAGTCTTCCATCATCAAGCCCAATCAGTCTTCACCCTGGAACTGACCACCACTCGAAACAGCTCACCCCGCCTCCATCAGTTTAGTTCCATTCCTCCTTTTGTATAAAGTTATATATATTATAAAGCTTGTTGTGTGTATTTTAATAAATATTATAAATTTATTCACATATATATACTGCATATGTATATATTGGTTTCCCCATATATATATATATATTTACTTATATATATATATTTTATCCAGTTCCATTTTTGTGTGTGCTGTCTATGAAAAAAACAAGTATATATATAGATATTAATTGTTTAAAAAGTATATGTATATGTTTAAATGTTTTATAATAGATTTTGTTATAACGTAATGTATATATATTACAATTGAATATATATTTGAGAATTTTGAAAGGAAAATATATGTATTTTAATAAATATTGATTTTCAATATAATATGAAGATGTTTTATTTTAATATGAGTTTTAAATTAAGTATCGGTTCCAAATTATTGATAATTTTATTCTAATATGTGTTTTAAATGTAATGTTGATTTTCAAATATATATATATATATATATATATATATATATATATTAAAGATTTTGTTTTTTTATATGTGTTTTAAATTTTTGATTTTTTTAAATATATATAGCTATATATATTTGTTTCATCGGATCCATTGAGTTCATGATCGTGCCAGCTTTGCTTTGCTTTGCTTTGGACTTGTCGTAGAGTTCGTGATTCAAAAATTCATAGCTTGTCGTGTGTCTAATCTCTCTAGCCTCGAAAGGTGAGCAATCACTTATGATTAACATTCTTATATTTATTAAATTTAATTCACATGAAATGACGATTGAAATATGTTGTTAATTTGAATTGTTAGTTATTTAATTGTTTAATATGATATGCCATTATCTGCAATTGTTTACCTACGACATATGACACCATGACCTATTAATTATATATTTAAATTGTTAACTGTGATATATGATTGTCAATTGATATGTTATGCTATTTCATGTTATAATTCTATTGTTCTTACATTGCAAGTTTCCTGTAGTTTAGGAATCCCTATGGGTTGAAATGATACATACCCGAACGATCTTATAGGTATTTTAATACGAACACCGTTGGTCTATTTTTGAAAAAATGATTTCTAAAGTTTGAAAGGAAATATATGGGTTTTATTAAATTTTGGTTTTAGAATATAATATAAAGATATTTTTTTTTTGTATTTGTGTAAAATTAAGATTTTTAAAATTATATGTTTTGGAAATTTTGAATTTATTAGTTAAGTTTGAAAATTTAAATTATAAAATTTTACTTATAACTTTATTATTTTTAAAATAGATTTAATAATAAAATTTAAAATAATCAAATTTAGTTTAACTAATATATATATATATATATATGTTTAAATATTTATTTAAAATTTATATTAATTTTGAAAATAGATTTTGTAATAACTTTAATAAAATAAAGGCCGGAAAGATAAATTAAGTTGACTTTTAATTTAATTTGTTAAGAATTGAATTGAAATAAGAATTGATTTGGGCTTATTGATCTTGAGATTTTGAAGATATGACTTTATTTAAACTAAGAATGGGAATGATAATTTAAGTTAATTTATAAATTAAATTGTTTAAAGAATTGTATTTTAAATAAAAATTGATTTGAGATTTTAAAGATATGATAACTTGATTTAATTAAAGGTGATTAAATGAATAGTTTCAAATTTAAATAACTTAATTATTCAATATTGACTTAAATTTCTGATTTGAGAATTTTATTTAAATGCTTATAAAAGTGACTAGGTGAATAATTTAGAATTAAATATAATTGGGGTTAGATATTTAATTATTAATATTGATTTAAATTTGTAAGTTGAGATTTATTCAACTGTTATTAAAATGATTAAGTGAATATTTCGAATTAAATAAAATTTAAGTTGAATTTTGAAATATAAATGAAGTTATCAAATTGAGTATTGTAACTGTTTGAATATTTAAATTTGAAACTTATTGAATTGGAAGTGGTTTAAATTAGTAATTTAAACCTGGATTTGAAATCGATATAAACTAAAATGGTTTTAATGAGAATTTGAAATGAACCTTTAGTCTTGCTAATTGAATTGTTGAACTAAATTGATTTGAACTGATTTGTGAAATTGGATGAAACAATTCTAATGTGAAACCATTTTCGATATAAACTTTTTGAATATGTAAACCATGTTTTAATATATAAACTCTTTATTTTATAAAATATTTTATTATATAACCTATCCTTTTATATATCAACTATTTTTAATATATATAAACTATTTTAAATCTATAACCTATTTTTAAATATAAACAATTTTTAATATTTAAACTATTTAAGTTGAAATCGTTTGATTTAAAGTGAATATGATTTCAAAACTGATATGATTTGAAATGAATATGATATCTTGATATGAAATATGAACTGTTTAAATGTAAATGACCACAATGTGAAATAAGCGTTTGGTTGTTAAAGAGACCAGGATCGGATATTGTCATACTCTCTGCTGATACCGAAACCACTTTAATAACTGTGTACGTGGTGGAGATTCCAAAATGAAGTAGGATGGTTTGGCGAACGATTTTGTATGAGGTATTAATGCAGCCCTGACTCCCATGAGTCAGCTTGATGTGGCTAAAACAGAAACTATACCTGGGCCAAGTGAGGTCGCACCTCCGATCGAGCATGCTTCTTCAATACCATTATATTACTTTGTGATTTGATTGGGTGCACTATTGATTTTGGGAGCGTGTCTCGAGGTGGGCGGTAATGGCTGCTATGCGTTACCACCAGCCCAGTTCTGCAAAATGGTAGAATCCTACCCTAGACATTGCCTCGCGTGCCTTGCCACCTACTTTATTGCGCTCTCTACTATTTTGGTGTGTACCGTACTTATGGAGTGCTCCTTGAGTAAACCACCGGTTGGGTGGAGCTTACGGTATCTGTATAGACTACGGGAATATAAAATGTGTTAAAGGGGATATGGGTAATGCCTTAGCGCTATTTTAATATTTTACTTTACCTTAGACATTATCTATGTAGCGTATTGTACTATGTATGTAGATAGTTTAACGGATCCTTAAAGTATAGGAATTCCAAACTTAAGTTATATTGCATTTCACTTGGACATTCCACTTGCGTTGATTTACTTGTATAGGAATGTTAATCCTGACTCGAGGTTTTGTGTTTTGCATTATGCTCAGGTCAAACTGAGTGTCACACCATTTGACTCACCTTTGGAGTTTGGAGCTTTGCTTGAAGATCTGTCTCTTATCTATTCAGCTCTGCGGTTATCTCAGTTATTTCCAGTTGTTTATGTTCAGACTGGTCTGTTGCTTTTGTATTTGGGAATTTCTGTTGTATTTTTTTGACTCTGATGTTTATATAGTAGCTTAATGAACTACTATTTATCTATTCCGCTGCTTATTGTTATATTACTCTGTGTCTGTGATTGATCTATTTACTGTATATGCTAAGTTTTTCCAAATATAAATTAACAATCTGTTGTTTTGAGCAATTCAAGTCTGACATGTGTGGATAATTGTTGATTTGAATGGTTCGAAATTCCAGGTCGTTACAGTGGACATCCTTGCTTCATGTGCAACTATCTGTTGCCTTCTTCTCCTTCAAAAATGGCCAAATGATGAGGAACTTCCTGATTCTGAGTATGGAGGAGTTGGCTATCTCCTTCCGCGTCCAATGTTCAACTGGTTCATCAAGCTTATATTCTCTTGAAGTTGCCAATTCAACTCCGCATGTTTGTCCTGTAGTTCTTTCATCATCCTTTCAAAATCCACCCTAGTGATTGCATCAGAAGGGTTCCGGAGATCCATGGCTCCTTGTTGTGTGCCTTCATCTAGAATGTTCAAATCTGTGGTCTCCACTTCACCAACAGCTCTCGAGGAAGCAACAGCCTTATCTTTCCTAGGGGCCATTGAAGATAGCTTCCTGTAGACTTTGTTAAAATATGAATGGGGAGAAACTAGTTGAGAAGGAATTTGATCCCTTCCTTGGATTTTAGGCAATCCAATAGTTGACTAGGATCCAAATAGCATGAGATTCAGGTTTTCAGTGAAAGCACCAAAATGTTTGAACTAAAAGTTGGCCAAACATCCAAAGATTATGTAGAGAACAAAAGTGAAGAAATATAAATGAAAAAGCAGAAAGAAAAGAGACACGGCCATTTATAGTGGTTCGGCAAAGCAAGGCCTCCATCCACTTTAAGATTTTATTGCCTATTTACAACTTGGGGATAGAAGTTCTTGGGACTCAGTACAACTCCAGCAGTTAGAATTTTAGAGTTACAAGAATACAAAGTAGAGAAGAGTTAGAGCCAAAAGATCCTCAAAAATGAGTCTTACCCCTCTATTAATAGAGGTGGGGAGCTAAAATCTCACTTAGTAATATCTCCAAGCCGCTATACCCAATTTGGCCTAGTTTTCCCAAAAAATTAGGCACCACGTCAGCAGAAGTTAGGAGTCGGTACCGATCCCTAAGTGGGAGTCGGTACCAATCCCCATATTTGTTATATTTAGTGTCTTCGACTTTTTACTTTGGATTGTCTCATGGTTAGCTTCATGGTTTCATAGTTGTTTACACCATTATTAGCTCGCTTCTGAGTCCAAATGATGGAATTTTGGGAGAACAAAGTTGTAGTATCAAGCATCTATGGAGATCGTTGGAGAATTGCATTGAATCAACAAATCGACTTTGGAAATAGGCTATTGGCATCAAGGTAGGCATGTAGGCAGAAGATGAAGTCATATTTGGGAGTCGATACCAATCCCTAAGTGGGAGTCGGTACCAATCCCCAACTTAAGGGATCTTATTGTCTTATTATCTCTGTTGGTTTTGGTTTTGACTTTGCGACTCTATCTGTGTTTGGTTTCTAGACTCCTGGGCTATCTCTTCGAGCTTTCCACCTCGATAACTCCAAGTTCAACCTATCCATTCTATCGGCATATTGCCTAGTCAAAAGGCTAGATAACAATATCAATAGTGAATTTGGTTTCAATTAAATAAAGGATTTGTATTACATATCACATTTATTACATAATATCCATCTTGTGATTTCGAATTAGAGCATCATATGTATGTTACCATATATATATATATAAGGATTTAAAGTTAACATTAAAAAGATTTTAGTGTAGAAAGGAAAACTAAACTTTACAGTTAGAAAGAAGATAAAAGATTTATAATTTACACAAAAGTCCATTCATGAATTTTAAATCGGAAGAAGAAAAAAAAACTGTTTTCCAAATAGTATTTAAAACATTCATGTTCAAAATATCAATCATACAACAAAAGGAATTAATTTTTAAGGTGAAAGTTAATTAATTAGCATGAACAGTTTATTTACATGTGTGTATGTAAATATTTTAAAATTATAAAATAAATCTCAATAAAAAATTAGTTCTTTTTTTCATTAACAAAATTTCCAATATAATATAAAGAAATTGGACAAATTAAGCTTATGTAAATTTGTGATAATAACATTCAAATATAAATAACACAAAGAACAATAACAAATTAATAAAGGAGAAAGAGGGTTTAAATCATATCAATAATAATGAATAGATTCTACAAAAAGATTAAGATCAAAAGTAGATCTAAATTAAATCAACGTAACTGATATACTTTCAACATAGATAGACAACATAATCCATATAATATGGAGCATGTAAGATGGGCTCCTTATGCATTGGTAATAGAAATTATCGTATATGTTATATTGTCCACAATATCAGGCTTTGCTTATGTATTTGATACATAGAGAAAGTACCAAATCCAAATTAAGATCACTAAATAATAGTTTAGATTGTTTTTGAATATTTGTGAAATATTATAAAATTGTTTATAGAAACAATGAACTCCATATGAAGGAGTGCACATACTCAAATTTCATAAGTGATGTCGAGTATAATATGTCAATCCCAAATTCATATTTAAGCTTTAGTTAAGAACTTTAAGTTGAAAATGTTCCAAGTTATAAATAGTGTTTATTCAACAAAAGGCTAAGTACATCACCTTAAATAGCAATACAATGAAAGAAGTATAAATAAATGCGCAAATTTATAACTAAGCTAGGGGTGATTCTATGACAGTCGTGAGATTTGAACCCTTGTCACCTTGGAAAACAACAGCATGCACTAACCAATGTGGTAAAAGATCTCTTTGTAAACATTCTAAAAGGAATGTTTATACTACCCCCTTAAAGATCCTGTAACAACCCTAAGTTCCACACCGTAAATTAAATAAATTTAAATTTAAATAAAATTGTTTGTATTTGATATCAGATAATTATTATTTTTGAAAGTAAATATTTATTTAATTGAAGGTTAGCACTAAAATATTTTTATTAAATACGGTGAATTAAATTAATAAATTCTTTTTGGATAATTTATTGAAATCGAATAATTGTTTTAATTGAATATAAACCGTAACATCCCCTATTTTGAGGTCGAAGCTAAACGCTACAAATGCTGCAGCCATCTATAGTATAAAATTCTGATGATAAAATATGGAATGTTAATGGTATCCATAATATTAGAAGCACATGAATATGAAATAAAATCATCATAGATTTCAAAACAACTTTTTTTGATTACATTTCAAATCAAAATTTCATGTTCAATTACATAATCCCAAAACGATTCCCAGGTTTTGATCAAATATGATTATTACAAATTACGCCAAGAGCGATATATGAAGATGCCCTCTTGGATGATCAGAGTACTAAATAGATAGACATATCAGTTATAAATACATCGCAGTAGAAATAATACTAAATAACTCCTACATAGCTAGCTTTGCCTCCTGTACATCTTCGGAAGCTTATTCGTCCAACCTACTAAACCTGAAAAATCCTTAACTCTCAATCCACGCAAATCAAATTTTGAGCGCCCGAGAGTTTAAGGGAAAAACATAAACTTCGAGTCATACATAGAGCCTAGTATGAATAATTCTATTACATCTTGGTTTACTGATATTAAGTGAGACAATGCCGCTTAGCAAAACGGATTTCCCTTTACAAATATCCTTTTTAAAAGCATATCTTTTGCAAATCAAAATCCTGCAATCAAACTGATTATAACAACAATAACAAATATTTATATGCATAATAATCATGTAATTAATGGACTATCTATCCACACTATAGTTTTATCTGGCTAACTACTAACCACTGGCTGACTCCGGCCTAACAGACTAACTTCCATTAGTGACAATACTGGACGATCTATCCTAAACTTACTTCTCCAAGAGTCAACCTATCCTATTGGTATTGCAGGCTCACCAATAACCTATCTTTACTCTATATATTCCTTTCTGTGTGTAACCTCATTTTAGTCTCACCTGTGACAACGCCCTACACACTGGAATATTGTACTTATATTAGCTAGGGGATACTAGCTAAGTATAAGGCCGACCCTACACCAGTACAGTGCTACTCCTTGCAACTGTCTGGATGTCAAGCTCCTTTTATTCTCATCATTGAGTCCTAAATCAGCAAAAATCTTCTTGTAATGAAGCAACCAATTCTCCACTTCAATTGCGTCCTTAGTGTCGATAAACGACTTCCTTCCAAGCCTAGCATAGTCTTTGCTTAATACTACATAGTTATTGACCATCAGAGCTTCCTGATTTCCTTCTCCAGCATTTCCTCTAACTAATCCCGCAGCAGCTTTAGCTTGCATCAGGTTGACGAAGAACTGATACATAGCTCCCATATCAATTTTTAGTGCTCCAATGCCCACATTAGCAGCTTGTGCCCGACCTGGATTCCATCTAGTCTTTGGTCTGGCGTTTCCATTAGTTGTGGTACTTCCTCTACCAAGGTTAGCTCTTCCATTCCTAGCACCCATATCTTACTTTCTTAAAATCTGCATTCGAGCCTTTGTAAGATATAGAGAAATAGCCTAAGAGAGATGGGAGAATAGACATAAAGCGTATACTTATATATAGCAAATACAAATACGGTACTATAACATTACCCCATACCTCAATCTTTTCTCTAATCCCTTAGGATTATGTTTTCAAAAATCATTTTAAGTTTTACAATTTCTTTTAAGTTTTCATAAACTTATGCTCTAATACCAAGTTGTAACATCCCCTATTTTAAGGCCCGAAGCTAAACGCTACAGATGCTGCAGTCATCTATAGTATTAACTTCCGGTGACAAAATACGATAATGTTAATGGTATTCATAATATCAGATGCACATGAATATGAAATAAAATCATCACAGATTTCAAAAATAGCTTTTCTGATTACATTTCAAATCAATATTTCATATTGAATTACATAATCCTAAAACGATTCCCAGGTTTTGATCAAATATAATCATTAGAAATTATGCCAAGAGCGACATATGAAGATGCCCCACTGGATGATCAGAGTACTAGATAGATAGACATATCAGTCATAAATACATCACAGCGGAAATAATACTAAATAACTCCTACATAGCTAGCTTTGCCTCCTGCATGTCTTCGGAAGCTTATTCGTCCAACCTACTAAACTTGAAAAGTCCTTAACTCTCAATCTACTCAAATCTAATTTTGAGCACCTGAGAGTTTAAGGGGAAAACAAAAACTTCGAGTCAGACATAAAGCCTGGTGTGATTAATTCTACTACATCTCTGTTTACTGATATTAAGTGAGACCGCTCCGCTTAGCGAAACGGGTTTCCCCTCACTAATATCCTTTTTAAAAGCATATATTTTGGAATTCAAAATCCTGCAATCAAACTAATTATAACAACAATAGCAAATACATATATGCATAATAATCAGGAAATCAATGGACTATCTGCCCACACTATAGTTTTATCTGGCTAACTATTAACCACTGGCTGACTCGGGCCTACCAGACATTATAATAATTCTAACTTCTGTTAGATACAATACTGGACGATCTGTCCTAAACTTATTTCTCCAAGGGTCAACTGATCCTAATGGTTTTGCGGGTGCACCAATAACATATCTTACTCTGTATATTCCTTTCTATGTGTAACCACATTTTAGTCTCACCTGTGACAATGCCCTACACATTGGAATTTTAGACTTATATTAGCTAGGGGCTACTAGCTAAAGTATAGGGAACAACCTTATACCAGCCCCATCCGGTCTTCTAATATCTGAGTCATAAACTTAGGGTTAACTACCCCATTAAATTTCCTTGAAAACATTTTATCAATAGACTATCTTTCCAATCTTTCATTTAAAATGATTTACCCCTTTTAAATCATACTTAAACAAGAAAAATATGCTCTTTGTTTTACTCATAATATCTATGCCATGGTATATGCTTTACACAAAATAGCGTTGATGAAATCTAAATCAATGGGATTATCTATCCCTTCAAAATAAGTTAAAACCCTTTTTAACTTTGAAAACTTTAGGCTATAAAGCCAAAACAACACCTTCGAAATCATTGTTTATAACCTTAAATAATCCCTTTCAAAATTATTGAAAGTATCCCTTTCAAAACCATTGAAAATATCCTTTTTGAAATTATTGCTTAAAACCTTAGACATCCTCTTTCGAAACTATTTAAACATATCCTTTGAAACTCTTAGAAATATTCCTTTCGAAACACTCAAAGTATACCTTTCGAAAGCATTGGAAACTTTCCCTTTGCAACACTAAAAACATACATTTCGAAAGCATTGGAATCTTTCCCTTTGAAACATTTAAACTTACCTTTCAAAAGCATTGGGATCTTTCTCTTTGAAACACTTAAAACTTACCTTCCGAAAGCATTGGGTTCAAGTAAGAGTTTGTGGAAACATAGCATTGAAACCATTTAAAAGTATTCCTTTCAAAACCATTGGGTTTAATATCTAATATAACTGTAGGGTTAAAGAGAATAGAAGAGAAAGCATTACTTTTGAAAGCATTAGCCCTAAGTAAAAGAATTGGATAAGAGGATAGCTTCAAAACCATTGCCTCCGAAATCATTATTAAAAGCGGCTAAAACAACCCTTTCGAAAGCATTGGGAAAGCAACTTCAATATTAAGAAAATGAAAGCCTTCCTTTCAAACACATTATTATAAGGCTACAAAGAAAAGCGGCCCTTAACTAATTCGAAAGGTATAAATGGGGCAGCTAGGTGTCGACTGAGTTCAAAAGCGGAAACTCTTTCGAAAGCTTCTTTAAAAACAAAGGCAAGTAATGGATTCGAAAGCTTATAAAAATAGCTTAACACCTTCGAAAGCATGCCTTCGATACATTCCATTCCACCTTTCTCCAATACACTACATATCAATTACTTGATATCATATGCATTGGTTTCGAATGGGTGCGAAAGGCCCACTGGGCATAGTAATGGAAGCAAGCAATGGAAGTGGCGAAGTTGTAATTCGAAACAAAACTGAATTCTTACCTTCAAAAGTAATTCCTTTTTATCTAACTTGCCTAATTTGCAAAAATATGATTGGTCATCAATTCTTTATCAAAATTCTTCTCTAAAAAAGTGCCAAATCCAATAATTAATAATTGAAATGATTTTAACAAATAAGTCAGTCCCCTTAACAAAATATTTAAAACATTAAAGCCCTCTAACTTAAATAATTTAATAACCATAGTAAATACTTAGAAAAAATCCCCAAAAATTTTTGTAATTCAATTTAAATATGCTTTCTAACATATACAAGTTCTAGACCCAAAAACAATGTTTAATTGCCTTAAATAATTTAAACCCAACATTAACTATTTTCTCTCATAGAAAATTCATAATAAATCCACAATTACTTAAAAAATTATGAAACTTGAAACCCACTTCTAAAATAATGTTCTTGATCATATATCAAAAACGCAATTCATTTGAATGTCATTTGATAGGTTTTCTAATCTAAATATATCATAAAATCTATATGAAACTATGTAAATCATCAACTTAAAGCATATAATCATTAAATCCCTATACAATGGCATGTAGTTGCAAAAGAAATTAGGTTTAACTTTAAACTGAAATCATTTATCAAAAATAGAGATGTGATGGCTTTGTGTCAAGAAGGTTGAAATTTTCCCTTAGATTGATTTGCTTAAGCTTTCTACTCGAATCCTAGCTTTTCTTCTCCTTGAATTCTCTTAATGGTGGCCGCCCGTGTTTGCTTAGGGTTTTAGTTTTTTTTTTGAAAATTAAAATGAATAAGGAATGGAGAATGGAAGGGTTTAGGGTATTGGAATAAAGGCTAGTCCCATTTTACCCTTACCATATTCCTCTTTCTTACCTATTTTTAATTCTCTTTTGCTAATACATTCATTAAGGCATGACTCCTTCTTAAATAAAATCTCAATCTCTTAACTATCTATATTATTTTATTTTATTTATCCAATTAAATATTCTAAATAATTTTATTTAAAATTAGGGTTAGTACAAAAATATTTTTAAAGTGTAAATAATTGATATGTCATTAGAATAGTGAAGAATAAATAAGAAGTCGTCGAATTGAATAAAATTGTGCACTTCTCGAAATATATTTTGAACAATGAAACGCAAATTAATTTAAAATGGATTGAAATTTATTTTCAAATAAAAATTAAAAGAGCAAACAATTAGCAACGTAGAATAATTAGAATCTAGCCTTAACTAAACAAGGCACAAGCCTATTTTCATTCTCTCATTGCTTCTGGAAAACTCTATTTCTTCACTTTAGCCTAAAACCATAACCTCCTTCATGAATTCCGTCCTAGATTCTCATAATCAAATCATGAATGTGACGACCCGCCTTTCTGACCAATGAGAACGATACTTAATACATCCATGGTATTCATGTGCCGTTGCCCAAGAATCTAAAAGACAAGTTGTCATGGAATAAAATATAAGAACAGAACAATAATCTCACAACGAAACGATTAAATATATAACATAAAATAAGACAGTACATAAGGTTACTCCCAACATGGAGTTATTAGAGTTACAACAAAAGTACTACTATCAGTCTAGGTAGTTATAACAACCTGCCTTTAAATATACATACATAGAGCCAACATCTCATAACAGTGGAAATAAATAGCTAGATAGATAAGGAGCCTCCTGCTCGTCCACCATCTTCAAAAGAGCCAAAAGAAACCTGTCATTTCCGGACTACTCAAATATAAATGGGTACCTAAGATTTTAGGGAAAACAAACAATTCGGGGCAGACAATAAGTCCGGTATGTGTAAACTCCAAATAAAAAAATAGAACACACAAAATAACCAGTGAGACCACATCGCAAAAACGTAGAACGATTTTCCCCTCACAAGGACAACATCCAAGCATAAAAGAATGGACACAAATAATTAAACATCGCGAAGAGCGCAAGACGCTTCCCGATGCAATTAAGAAAGAATCAATCTAAAGATTTGAATCAAAAATAAGGAAAAGTAATTTTTCCAACAATGACTAGGAGGGTGCGCCCCCCTTATCGAAAGTATACCTCTAGAAAATATACTTGAGAACTATGATGGCTCTCGGAAACCTCCAAGCCGGACCCCGCCAACCTTACCGAGTATCCGAGTATTTCACATCTCCATGCGCATACAACCGAAACCAATCTAGAGTAGATGTGAAAATACCCTAATGGGAGCAATCCCACATAGCTTGGCCCCCACTCGCTCTTTATTTAGTAATTTCCGATAAAGGATATCAATGCTCTAAATGAGCAACAAATCGTCTTAGATTAACGAAACAAAAACAAAAGGAAGAAGGGTATCGAAATTGATAGTCAAGATATCAACTATTGGGGATAAAAAAACGATCGTATATGGAAATTAAATCTTATACTTTTTCAATGCTTGGAAAATATCCATATAATTATCTCATCGGTATCAGTATATTCATAAAACATTTGGGAGGATTTCATATTTCAAAAGCATACTTAGATGGGTCAAAAACAATTGTCTATAAGAAATGCGACTGTTTTCCATTATAATTATAAAGATCATTTATGGAAATCAAATCTCCTACACTTTTCTCGTTTGTGATATTCTCGACTTACTCTACCCCTCGCGCAAAAACAAAGCCAGGTAAGTTAGGGCATTGGTTGCTCCTAGCCTTGCCTAGACACTTCAGTTCCAGATCTCACAGATAGAGGATCAATCTACTCATCGGCTTATAGTGCCAAGTATAGGACTACTTACTTTCCATAAATAACCTATTTAAATCATTATATAAATTTCAAAGCTCCTTTAAAATACTTTAAACCAAGATTTAAAACTTGCATTCAAATCATAACTTAAACCCATCATCTTTAAAGGAGAATACGACCAAGAGGGGTGAAGCTCCCTCTTAATCAAATTAGATAGCTAAAAGGTGTGTTATTTCCTTTTAACCAAAAAGTCACTAAATGTCAATCCTAAGTTAAAAGGTGGTGTAAGTTCCCTTTAACTAAACATCAAAGTTATTGCATAAACTGGCCGAGCACAAATCAAACAACCAAACAAGAATAATAACAGACTCATTATTATTAACAACTTATAATCAATAGTTAACACAACATTTGTTAAAATGTGAATGAGTCAAAGGAAAGAGATTAAGATTACACTGACTGTAAAATAATTAAATTATACTCACAGAATAAGTTATACCCACTAAACTATGAAAACAAGGAATATATTCACATCCTATTTGCTTTGATGGAGACTTGGAATACTTCACCTTTTATAATGAATTTTAGTTCTTTTCTTTAGTTTGTGAATGAATTAAAATGATATATGGACTTGGCTATTTATAGGTGAAGAGAAGGGTACTTTAGCTATTTCCTATAGCCTAACCAGATTCGACCAGATTTTGGTCCAATAGAAACCTGCCTTATGGCCTAATTTGATTCGACCACATTTTGGTCCGATAGAAAACATCTTGATGGCCTATTTGATTCGACCACATTTTGGTCCAATAAAAAACATCTTGATGGCTTAATTTGATTCGACCACATTTTGGTCCAATAGGAATCCTCCTTATCAACTATGGCATAACATGATTCGACTAGATTTTGGTCCAATGGCAACCATCCGCATGGCAGAACCTGATTCGACCAGATTTTGGTCCAATGGAAACCATCCGCATGGAATATAATAATCATTATGCTATTTTGTTTCATTAGTCAAGTAATTATACCGTTCTATTTTATTAGGCAAGTAATTATACTATTATGTTTTATTAGGCAAGGTTAATAATTCTCTCTTGTTTTATTAGGCAAGTAATTATACTATTCTGTTTTATTAGGCAGGGTTAATAATTCTTTCTTGTTTTATTAGGCAAGTAATTAGACTATTCTATTTTAATAGTCAAACTTATTCTTAAATAATTGGTACCCCTAACCGTCTTATAACTCAAACCATCTTTAAACTAACATTTTACATCAGTTAAAAAAATCCATTCGAGGCGTTTTATCCAAATTTGTATTCTAGATATAAAATCCATTATTTAATCATTTAAAAACATATTAACTATTCAAGTTCAAAGTGATTATATTATGGGTCGTTACAATGACATTTCTTAAAAAAAGAAAAATAAAAGAAGAGGAGGGGTCATGCATGAAGAGGCTTGAATCCAGCATAGATGAACATCATGATAGAGGGGGACTTGTGCTCAGGGATGGAGGCTGCAACATTAGTGACACGGTGTGGCAACGACGTCATGATCTGTAGGGTGAAGGCGGCAAAAACTGATGCTTGCGATTAGTGGTGGATTATGCGGTGTCATGCATGGTGAAGGGCAGCTGATGGTGAAGGAGTTGATGGATGCTGGTGATTTCCTGGACTAGTGAAATGCAGTTGAGGATGGTAGGTGGTTGCATGTGAGGCGATGCAATTTTGGCATAGCAAAATTTGAGTGAACCAAAATCATATAGAGTTGAGTTTGATTCTTGCATTCATCATTTCGATGAGTTTTCATACTCACATCTATATTTATATCAATATTTATATCTCATTGCTTGTTATATTTATCCCACTTATTAATTGAGTTACTTAGTTAAAATGTTCGGTTGGGATATGATTTTGATTTGATGCTGAGATTTGTGTATGTCGTACTGTCTAAAATGCAAAGAAGATATTGTCCGATTGTATTTTGATGCGTAGTTTGTTTAATATGTGCGTGTACATTGTACGGATGGCTGGAGTTCAACGTACTTCGATTCGGGCCAAATGATAAAATTTATATTGATGATTGGATGATGATTTTGGAGAATTTTATGCCAAGATTTATATTGGATGTTCGATTGATTTTCTGGTTTAAAATTTTTTTTGAAAGATTTGGAAAAAAATAATTATGGGGTTTTAAAAGTCGATTGCAGTACATTTTTAAATAAATAAAAGTGGTTTGAAAATAAAATGACTTATTGGAAATTATTTTGGAAATAAAAGTTGTTCTAAAAATGATAGTAGAGATTTTCAAGGGTAATTGAATATACAAAATTTTTATAAGTACAATTAAGGAGTTTTAGTAATATTTCTGAAGGGGGATTCTCCTTAAAAGTGTACATATTTAACAAAAAGGACTAAAATGAAATTTCTAAAGGGGTTTTTGATTATAAAAATCTATATTTAAGAGTTTTGAAATTTATTCCCCTTCTTATATGTTTATTGGTTTGGAATTGGTTTATTTGATGATTTTATAATTTAATTCTATATAATGAGAAGGTTGAATAAATGGATTAGTAGTACCAGGTGGTGTGGGACGCTCGGTAATATTTTTTCGGTTATTCTATTGACTCATATTATAGAATAGTTTTTGTTTCGTGGGAGTAGTTTACTAGCTTATAATAAACGTTTGAGTATTACTGAGTGGTATGAGATGCTTAAGTAATAATTATTCGATTACTATTGGCGAGTAGATATCGATTATATTCAGAAGATAGGTTAGGAATTTGTGATATTTTCTATAGGTGACTCCTCGAGACTTCGTAGTTAAGAGTTATATTACTCTTCAGGGGCTACAAGCTAGAGATATGTTGGGATTTACATATTTATCCTCTTAGGACTAACTAGCCGAGTGATATTATTATTTACTCTTAGGGCCAGTAGTCGAGGAATTATTATGTTGTAATGCTCTCGCTAGGATGTATGGAGTCGAGAGTACTTATTATTACTCTTATTAGGACTCATCTCATTGAGGGTATTTCATTGCATTCTCTAAGAACTAAAGAGTCGAGTATCGTTATCTACTCTTAGGGCTAGTAGTCAAGGATTTGTTATATTGAGATGCTCTCATCAGGACTCCTAGAGTCAAGAGTATTTGGCATGGCTCTCATTAAGGCTCATCAAGTCGAGTGTATCAATTATCACTCTACTTAAGATTCATCGAATCAATAGTATCGGTTATCACTCTCAACTCATAGAGTCAAGAATATTTTACGTGGATCTTAATAGGACTTATCAAGTCGCGAGCAGTTGTTGTTACTATCATTAGGACACTTAGAGTCGAGAGTACTAGTTATTACTCTTGTTAGGGTATAGTCGAAAGTATTTGTTGAGAATCTACATCATGGGGTACATGTCGCTATGGAGAGCATGTGAATCAGACCCACCAGATAGGTTAGTTATCCATCCTAGCGATCCTGATTGCAGGGTCGTGCCCCGAATCCATGATATCACCTTGTTCAGTTTGTTGGCTGAGAGTTATTTCTCTCATTATAGCCATTGCCCGGACATCGCTCATGGACCAACAGTTCATTACCAAGGGCAACTAGGAGTTATGGCTAATGCATAGCATAGTCATTTAGCATGTTTATGACATGTGATGAATACGAGTGTCGCGATTCTGGTAGTAACAAAGAGACTATTGGGAATGGCTGCAATCAATAGCTTTACCTAGATCAGTGATGTGGTACATTAGTCTCCTATCTGGATGACTTAGGTAGATCCATTATATATGAGATATTTGATATTATCACCTCATTGGGGACAATTAAGTTATGACAATAGAGACTAGTTGCATATTTTTCTGTCATTTTAGTTAGCCTAACACTAGACAACTGTGTGATGTCTATCTATGACAATGGAGACTTGTTGTGAGCTTGTTTGTCATTCTCTCATAAGAACCTATGGCTGAGAGATCTACTTTTTGTACGATTTATTATTTCAATCTCCTAGGACCATTAAGTCATGAGTTTCGGCTCTCTAAATACCGGGGGTCAAGATACATGATTTTGTCCGTTGGGTATTTGATTGACTTTGATGTTTATTGAGTTTGATTTTTCTTGATATCTCCAAAGGTCTAACAGTGGGAAGTTACCTTTTCCATTAGGATTGTAGGTCAAGTTAATTATTTGGATAGTGCTTTCAATATTTTTGTATGAATTGTGTTTTATATGGAATTTGTACTTCTCGCTATCTCCAAGAACTAGTGGTCAAAAGTCCTTACTTCCATCAGTCTTGTAAGTCAAGATAGTATTTTGATTTCTATATTTTGTATGGATTATTTTCTATTTGTATTTCATATTTCATCGTTTGTCTTTTATGGCTTAACGGTCAGAAGTTACTACTTCCATTAAGGCTATAAGTCAAGCTTTGATACTTTGATTATTTATTTAGGATTATGCCTTTCTTAATTTGGACGTTCCGGCTTGACAGTCGGAAGTCTACACTTCCACTAGGACTACAAGTCAAGATAGACATTTTAGTTGTTGACCCTTGGATTTGGTTTGATTTGGGTTTCGTTCCTTTATTGTGGTTTTTATGGATATGGTGTGTGCTTATCCATTGTATTTTGAGATTTTGATGTGCTTAATTGCTATCACCCAATCTATAGTTGTCGTGATTCTCACTTGCTTATGTGTATTCCACTGGTGATATTTGAGATGTGTGGCATGGTATGCTTTTGTTAATGATGCTAAGTTGGATATTATACGATGTCGTGCATATGCTATGTTCTTCATTTACCATGCTCACTATTATGTACTCACTTTGAATTTAGATATAGTCTAACTTGTTTAATATTTATATAATACTAGGGTCAGTCTGAGACTTTTCATGTACATGGACATTATCCATTTTGGATGACTGGGATTTAAATGAGACAATATATATAATATAGATATTATGAGAAGTTGACTGTGTATATTTTCGTTTGGATGTCTTCTTGTATTCGTTTTGATGAGATGTACATGATTTGTTTATTTTAAACTTAACTTGTATAAATTATAGTAGTGAGACAGACACCATTACAATTGGTACCAATTTGTTATGTATTATATTTTTTTGATATGATCCATGACTCTATGTTCATTTGTATGTGTTGTATATTGTTCTGTCCTCATAAATTCACATGTTTATTTCTTTATACTGACATCGGATATGTATATTATTGATATCTTTTGAGGTAAACTACGTACCGATGATAGCCCAAGGGAATATTCATGTGTAGTCACTCCTAACAAGCTTCATTCTCCATATTACCTGATAAGATAACCTAGTAATTCATTGTAGCAGTATCTGTATAGAGGCAGGGCGTTACAGAGCCTAACATCCTTGTTGGCTCATCATCACACACCGCATAGGGTTGTGCTTATAACATGCATCAGTACCACATCGACTAATAGTTGCAGGATTATAACACATAATTCTGGCTGGGTATAGGCTCTACTCCAAATGTGATGAACACAAGATTCAAATCCCTATCATCTTAGAAAGCAACAACATGCACTAACAAATGTACTAATCTGTGTAGTTAAAGCGCTTAGTGGTTCTATAGCAGTGGAGGTGCAAAAAGTTATAGCAAGGATATAGCAGAAAACAACGAAGGTGCAAAAAGCTTTATTGGATATAAAACCAAATATTTAAAGTTAATTTATTCGCACACTCACGTCATTCGTGTGGATTAAAGAAATATTATTTAGTGTTACATAACAAAACCAAAGAACATCATGATTTATGTAGACTAGTTTTGGTGACTACAATAGGTTTTTAACATATATTGAGCACTTATGCCTTAAAATTAAGTCTTTACCCTAACTTTGTGGGATTGTTTTAAAAGAGTACTAGTCAATTCAACCTTCATATATTAATGTTGCTAATGCAAGTGCTAAAAAGCCTTGATTTAGTGGGTGTAGAGGAAAATAGTGGAGCTTAAAGCGGATCTACTATTTAATAGTGCTAAATTGAAATAATGTAGCGATCGAAGAGCGCTACATGCTATAAAGAGGATTTTTTTAGGGTTTTAGCAGGGCTTTAACTGAATAGGTGCTAATAGATCTCTTTATGTTAACTTTTTAAAAGGGATGTTACAGATTCCAGATGTTGAGAAATCCATAAGGTGTTATATGATAAAAATGTTGTGATACTTCGGGTGTGAAACTCGAGCTCACTAGAAGTCGAGAAACATACTCTGAGAAGATGTACATGATAAAGGCAATTTATCAGTGTTAGAGAGAGATGATTGACAAAGTAGAAAATTAAAACAATATAGCATACCCGTTCACCATGGGACTGGACCAATTAGTTTTTGAGAAAACCGAATGAAAGAGTTGGAACAAGATTCCATAATTGACCCTAAGTGCAAGTGGGCGATTGGTAGAGTTAAGGGTATTCCATAGGGGAAACTATATAATTTGTTACATATATCTAACTCAACAACCAATCTTATTCAAAATAAAAGATGTTTTCTTTCTATTATATACTTGTTCTATTGTGATATAATTGATTAAAAGCGTATTAAATAGAAAATCCTTAAATGATATGTAATGACTAGTGTTTTATATATCGAAGGATTGTAAAATATTATTTTTAAATTTATGTGAGGTCGTACGAATCTATAAATTTAGGAAATGTAAATGAGTGATTTTTTCATCCTGAGGATTTTTGTCGGATAATTTTTACCATGAAAATCTTCAATTCCAATGAAAACATATGATGGCTCCCATTTTCGTAAAGTAATCATAACAGGATTTTAGATCGCCATTTAGAAGTTATTGCATTTTGAAGTTCTGACATGTTTTACGCAGATTAGTGGATAATTAGTTGGTGATTAATAGAATCCCTTAGCCTAATCCGGATTAGGGTTAATATGACTTCCTCTTAGCCATCATTAGCCATTCCTATTCATTTCTAATCAACTCTTAACTTCCATTAATCCAGAATTGACCTAAATCCATCATTTCTTAAATTTGATTAGGGTAATTAAGAGATTTAAGGGTAATTATCAAAGGAGAATTGTAGATGTATTGTTTAGGAACTTTGGAATTCGTGTAATTACTGTTCCACATCAGATTTGCTTAGGGATTTGTGTTTTTTGATCAAAGGTGAGTGATTTTACTTCTCTCACTATACCATGCTTATATATATATATAGTAAAAAGGTGATCTTTAATATGATTATTAAAGTTGAAGTGTTTAAAACTTAGATCTAATATTAATAACTCCCTAGAATCGAATTTAAAAAGATAGGTTGTGATTTTATCTGTTTTACACCATTTACTAACCATATTGTCATTTTTTATATAGAATCAGATTTAGAGTAATATATGCTTGTAAGTTGTGTTCGGATGGATTATATGTATTGCTTGGATGTTATGTGATGATGTTTGATGGTTGTACAAATCGTTTTGATGTATCTGCTAGTTTTTTTGTGTAGTTAGGAATATGGTACATCATTTGGGGCAAAGTAGCATCAAAATGTTCGAAACATGATATAGCACGAATATGATGTTGTTTGAAGTCCCAAGAGACCTTAAAACAAGTTTCAAGTGGTTTGAAGTTGATTTGGTAGCTCAAATTATGGCTGTCAAAATATAGTCGATGGTGGAAAAATACGGTCAGTGGTAGAGGTGCTTGGAGTCGCGGTATGGTTTATTTTAGGTTTTAGAGGGGGAACTCTGAGGCATTCCTAGAGAAAATGGTTGGGGTGGTGCTGGTACTTAGAAAATTTTGGTGGAAAAATCATGTCAATATTTGGGCAACTTCCAGTCAAGAGGGGGTATACTTTGAGTTTTCGGGCACGTACTTTGAGTCAGGCCTAAAAATGAAATTTTTTGGACTTAGTTAATTGTTGGCATGCGCACATGGTTGGTACCAATTATGTTTGATTTGTGTTTTTGGGTGTTGTGATTTGAGTCCACCTTGGGTTGCTTCGGGTTGACATGCTCGATACTGACCATGTCTGCTTGGTGTTTTTGGGTGTTGTGCTTGGGGTTTTTATTTTTGTTGCTTTTGGTCAACCTGCCATTACTAGAAAACTTTTAGGAACTACAATTTAGGACATTTTCAAGTGGACCCACACGGTCGATGACGACTATATATGATCGATACTGAACATGTCAAGGGTGTGGGAATCGAGGAAAAACCTTTTAAAGGTGCGAATGATGCCCAAGTGATCATGTTGCATGCATTCATTCGTCTATCCGGCATACAATTTCAACGTTGTCACACACTAAAGAATGATGATAAACGGTGAGGCAGAGGGGTGATGCTTTGACGTGATGACTTTAGAACTATGATGAGATGAACCTACGACACGAGATGGACATTAGGGATATTCCGAACTTTGTTGATGATAGGTGTTTGATTGAGTACTTCAAGTGGGCAATACATGTATTGGACTAGGGTAGTTCAAAGAGGCACATTCAACAAGGGGAATCAAGGTGCGTGCTGAAGCGATCCTTGATAACTCTAGATGTTATATGTATTTCATGGGTCAAGGGTATGTAAAGACGCTCTCCTATATGCCCTGGACAGTGGGACGGTATGGCCTACCATGAGAGGGTAGTACCTATTGGATAGGTATGTGAACGAATGTCGAATCCAATTATGACACGAGGTTTCATCGGCCTGAGAGATCGTTGAATTAGTTATCATGTATTCAACGGACCTTTGTGGTGGTCATGGTGAAATGGGGCTTTGAAGATAATCGTGATGATGCAAGACCTTGGGAAAGTCATGCTGGCATAAGACTTTAGGAAAGTCATAATGATGCATGGCTTTTGGAATAATAATGGTGATGTGAGACTTTGGGAAAGTTGTAGTGAAGCGGGACTTCTGTAACGATCGCAGTGACATGAGACTTTGGGAAAGTCATGCCCATACAATATTTTGGCAATGGTCATGATGATGCATGGTGACGCGAGATGTTAATGATAGATGTAGCGATATGAGACCTAGATGATGGTTATCATTGT
The DNA here is from genome assembly GCA_030737815.1 of Allium fistulosum. Lineage (NCBI taxonomy): Eukaryota > Viridiplantae > Streptophyta > Magnoliopsida > Asparagales > Amaryllidaceae > Allium > Allium fistulosum. The sequence continues at coordinate 971,335,400 of CM060903.1, forward strand.
GCATTATCTTAAGTTGTTTGATTACTATGACTAGTGTGACTATTGTGTGATGTATGGATGTCTTATGATGTTGGTGTTCCTGAGATAGGATTCTCGACACCCATATTATACTTAGCATAATATACCTATATGATAATAATAGTAGTGTAGCATATATAGTGATATGCTAACTCTTTGGATGTAGGGATAGGTTCGGTATGATTACCCATACCCTATATCCTATACTATATCGGTTTTCATAGAATTTTGGGATTATTTATCGCTCATACTGGATTGTTGTCTAACTAGAGGTTTTATGCTTTACTTCTTATTATCTTAGGTACTCTTAATGAGTGGGCTAGGCAGTAGTCCAAGGCTAGTGTATGGAGTCATTCAATGGACGAGCAGGAAGTCGGCGCTATTATATATTTATTTTCAGAGTTTATTACTTATTCCACTGTGCGTCACCTTGGAGCTTTATCAGTGCTTTACTTTATTTAGATATAGATTTTCTTTGAGTTTATTTTAATGATGTATAAACTCTACCCCTTTTGCTTTGTATGGCTACTATGAACCTTGTGCTTTAATATATCGTTAGGTTCATTTAGTTATACTAATCTATCTCACCTGTTTAATACTTATTTGATATTATATTTTATTCGATGTGTCATGAGATATACAACATGTTTAATGATTGTTTTAGTTATCATACTCTTTGAAAATCATCCTACGTCGATCGGGAATCACCACAACGTACTTTACAGTATATTGGGTGCCAAAGGTATAGGATGATTGTCACAGTTGATGTTGATGCTTTAGATTAGGTGAGATCTCGACATAAATTAGAGCGTTGACAGGCTCGCCGATTCGCTTTAGTGACTCACCTCTGATTGTTGCGAGTTCTTGCTAAAGCATGAGAACGCTCTTTTATGCTTGTTTGTGGGAGGTCCCATAACACTCCATAGCCTTCTGTTAACTACCCTAGATCTCAATGACTTTGCCAGGATAGGGAACTTCATAAGAATGAGTTGTATGAGACAATGACATCTTGTTCATCAAGTGTCGATCGTCCTATCAAAATATTGTATGCAAATGGCAATTAACTACTACAAAGTTTACATAAATCTTTGCAGCAAGGGTTCTCGATCAAATGTTGTCATGAGTGAGGGAGCAACCATCGAAATAGTATTTACACCCCTAAAGCCATAAATTGGCAAGGCTCGGGGGTTTAGGTTAGAGGTAGGAAGCTTGAGAGCCTCGAAGACATGCTTCAACATGACATTTACTGAGTAGCCCCCCTCCATGAAGGCCTGATCCACATTTGAGTTGGACATTGCTAAAGTGATAACCATTAGATCATGATTGTGGTAAGAGACCGCTTCCTTTTCCTCATGGATGAAATTGATGGGCTGATCTGATTCCAACTTAGGTGCTTTGAATGCTCGATTCTCTAAAGAATATACCTAGTTGATTGAACCTACTTCCTTTTGATATCAGGGCTATGCTCCCCAACAGCTACTGGCAACATGCATGCCTCTACATATAGCCAAGGTGTTAGTTATTATCACGACGTTGTTGTTGGATTTCCAAGGTGGAGCGGTTGGTTGTTGCGATTTGTTCTTTATTCCACTTGATGTCGAACAAACTCTAAAAGCGTTCCTGAATTAGTTTTTCAATCTCATCTTTAAGCACCTAAAACTAGTTAGTGGAGTGGTTGTTAATTTGATGGAACTCACAATATTTTCCATTACCGTGATCTTCCACCTCGGTGCCGTTTGGTCTTTGGAATTGCACTTGGTCCCAGGTAGTGAGTTATATTATCTCCATATCCCTATGCAAAGTATTATAGTTAGCATACATGAACCTATATTAGGAGCCAGTCTCTACTTGCCTCTTGGTGTTGTTCTACCAAACATTGCCTCATCGTTCGATGTTATCATGAGGACCGACTTGAGTGGTATGTCAGGTGTTATTATTGCTGTAAAAAAGATCAACATTCTTCATCTTGATTATGTTGTTCAACTGTTGACATAAGTCAGTACGGATCCTTTTGAAGATCCTTCCACATTCTCGACTGATACATAATTCCCGAGTAGAGGGCCCCTACCAAGTTGTTCATGTCGGCATCCGTCGCCAGGGTGGATTCATTATTAAAGCGATTAACATACGATTAAAGACTTTCAATTAACCCTTGTTCAATGTTACCTAGCTCGCTAGCCATTATAACTTGGATCTTTAAATGAAGAACCTGATTTTAAAATCCGCACATAGTTGGGGTCAAGAGTGGATGCTACCTAGTTGCAGATGCAGGAACCAACAACTGGCCAGTCATATTAGAGTGGAGGAAAAGAGTACGCACTTTGCTGGGTTGGAAAGCTAGCCGGCACGAGTGGTAGAGCTGAATGTAGTAATGTGGTCAATGGATCAACACTCCTATCGTACTTGTCAATGGGCGGCAAGACATATCACCAGTGAATGTGGTTATTCAAGATTTTCTTATAAAAATGGCTCACCATTCTCATCATTAGAAAAAGCTTCATCCCCGGCATTATGGGCTTGCATTCAGTCGAGTTTCCGGTGAAGGATGTTCATTTCCTCCAAGAGGCCGACATGGCCTACTATGGGATTATCTAGCCGATGATCGACTGTGAACTCATCCAGCGTCTTAGTGAAGAGGAAGACCGATGGAAGAAGAGAGTTATGATGATGATGATGATGATGATGAGCTAGAGTAGGAGACCTCATCACTTTGTGCACAAAGGGCGACCATGAATGTCTGACCCGCCCCTTCCTTGATCGAGGCCTAGCCACAACCTCATGGGATCTGGAATGTGCCGAGGGGGCCATGTGTTCTTTGTTAATGACAGGAGAGCCATAGTTTAGATACTTGAACCTCAGGTATCGATTTCCATCAGCTGCCCACAGATGTTCAAAAATAGATGGTTGTTCGGTTGAAGGAGAACGACGAAGTCGTGGTTCTTCAGATGCAGCCAAATCAGGGGTAATTTCAATAACGTGACTCGACCCACATGCGGCATACCTTCTAAGATTAGCATCAATATCCACGAGCATTGTTTCAGGCACCACTCTATCCTAGGCCTTAACGGCTTTCCTAAGTCCATAAGTGCTAGGAAGAGTAGGTTGGAGAGGAGTTAGGTCCACTTTTGGTGGAACAAAGTCTATAGTTGTCTGAGCATCCAACCTAGTCCTCAAATTTTCTACCTTTTAGGAAAGAGTACCCAATTTATCAATCCTTACGTTGACTAGAATTTTAGCCAACCTCGAAAGTATGATCAAGAGGTGATATTAGAAAAAGTTGGTTACTAATACTGTAATTTAAAAATGTAACATAAGGAGACAAAATATGCATAAAAGTTGAGAGATTGAGTTTAGAGTGGTTTGATCAAAGATGCTCTACGTACACTATGGGAAATTTTTGATTTCTTTAATTCAATTACTACAACTTTGATTACAAGAGATAGTAGTTAAAGAGTAAATATTATAAAGCTAATTTTCTCCAACTCCTATAAGAATGCATGCCTTGGCCTATTTATAGCTGTTGAAATTGATGCTTGAACGACTGGGATTATGTCAACTGAGTATGGAACCGCTTTAGGCTGTTGATGGACGTATACGATTGATACACATGCCAACTAGCATGCCCAATGGCATGTATGGTGTTGATAAAGATAGCAGATGAGCCATAAGGTTAACGTGCTTACAGCATGGTAGGTGGTGTTGGATTAGGAAGTGGTTGAGTAGAGCTGCTTGGGTAGCAGTAGAGAACATCCAGTGGTAATTGTAGAATGGTGCTTTTGTTAAATGAATTGAGCTCATTTAGGCCAGTCTTTTCAAATAAGCAATGCATGTAAAGCTTCTTTAGGCAGTGGTTGTTCAGCGCCGTAGCTATGGTCGAATGTTCAAAGGGATTTGGTGTGCACAGGTGGATCTGGTTGGGGATAGGCAATGGAGCTGTCTGGTGGTTGACTAAATGGTTGGATTGGACGATGGTATTGGAGCCCTTCAAAGGACAACTTGCTCTAAAGTGGCTTGTCCAGAGCCTATGACGAGAGGTACCAGTCCGGACACTTTATCGATGTGGGCGAGGTGTTCATTGAGAGAGCCTTGCCAGCTCGGGTTGGTCAGAGGGCAATGCCAAGCAGGCAAGCAAGGTATCGACCAAGTGTAGTGCATGGGCATGCCACTGCCATCTGAGATGGGTTTGATTAAAGGGCTGGATCATAGAGGTATGCCAACTATGATGAGTACAGTTGACTATGCAGGTTAGTTGGACAATGTGGATCAGTCCAATTAACTTTTCGAGAAATGTGAACAAAATTTTGCATCCCAAGCTCGTGCGTGGGTGTGAGCTTTTCATTCATGCATTTAAAGACACATTAAATGATGTTACATGTGTCATCGAACTATTGGCCGAGGTGGTCTATTATCCCAGGCACCAGAAAGACAAAATGCTTTTCGACATAGTGATTTGACTTAGGCATTGATGATACCAAGATGGCTTATATCACTTCTTATGTGGCAGATCTAACGGGCAATATCGCTTCCATTTGCCTATAAATTCTCTTCTACTTCCTCATTTCATTCTTTACTAAGCATTTAAAACCTTCCATCATTAAAAATTTTTGAAGCTTTTCTTACTTGATTTCGATTCAATTTCCTGCTACAATCTTGAAACATTAGCAGTAAGTGGTCTTTAACTTCTGATTCGTCGCATTTCTCATACTTTCGTCTTAGTAGGGTATTGATTGTTATTTTTTTCAAAATGCTTCATCAAGTTTTTATTGCTATTTTCTTCCGTATTTACATGCTTTTACATTGCCTTTTAGGGATAAATTAGCCATTGCCATTGAAATTGTTTACATTGTTGCACTGGTGAACTTCTCTAATGAACTCCCAATGTATACAGTCTGACAATCGTCGTTATGTCACCAACGGTGGTCGTTTAACGTTAAACACCGAATAGGCCGCGCCAGGACCTTAAGTGTCAATATTACTAAACGGTCACCTTCGCATTAAAAATAGGAAGATTACACATTAAGTATAAACCAATGGATAGAGTTAGATGGCGAGCTGTATGGATACGAGACACATGGCCCATCTTAGCTTATCACACAAGTTGACCATCTGAGGGAAAGATGGTTGCCCACCCAAGTGGTGGGGGAGAAGCTTGTCTTCGATCCCAAATAGGTTACTCTTTCAATAGATTGGGGTTGTTAAGTAATCTAAGTTGTTCGTTAGTGATTGCAGATGGCCAAGGTTACTTTTACCAATTGATGACAACTTCTCCCTTAGTGGGTTCTAATATCGGGGAGGATTGGATCAACCTCGTCCGCTTTATGTTCGACTTCGACTATGAAAATATCGCCCCTCTCTACCCTCTGATCATTGACCGTAATCAACCCCAATAGGCTACTTCACCTAGTTGCTCGAGTACGAGACCGAGGTGACTCTTCTTCTCCATCTTTAATTCATTATATTTTTAAACGCACATCAAATAGCACCAGGGCAGCTTACCGCAAACAATTATAAGCTCTCGGTTGAGCTCTTCATAGTTTGTTATGACATGAATATTACAGAGCCTTATCCGACCTTGATCAGGCTGATCTTCAAACTCTGCTGGAAGGCCAAGTCTAACCTAGTAAACCACTACTATCTTCAGGGCATCGATATCCCCTTCTTTTCATCAACCTTCCAAGAAAGGCACCATTCTATAAGGACCGATTCTTCTTCGTTCCTTATATCGTCAGTCGGACCTTCACTACACAGACGTACAATGTGTCTGGTATGTCTTCTTCTTAAATACTTTTAGAAATTTTCTAATGATGATTTTTTTGTAACTATTCCTTTATACTATAGTGAACCCCACCGAGGCCGACATAGGCAGCCAAATATAGGAGGACTACATTAGCTAGATCAAGAAGATCAAAAATAACGCTAAGAACCTGGCCATGGTTTTAAATGGCTAGAACCTCCGTTGGGTTAGATTGTCAAGCTCGAGGCAGACAATAGGCATTGGTGCCACTATAGCAAGGGCTCCAACCATACGACTAGCAAGGTCAGTATAGGCCATGATTAGAGAACCAACAGTGGTGGCATTGGGGATGGATTTGGACGACGACGACAAGGTCACTGTGTTAGACTCGAGGCGAAACGAAGTGAATGATCATGGTGAGTGGTAAACTTACGACCTATCCCTTTTAGAGGATGTTGTGGTCTTGAGCTACGATCTAGTTATTGACTGGTCTTCTAGTTATTATAGCATACCAAAGACACCCAAGGCGAAGAGAAAGAGAACCTAGGAGTAGGAGCCGGATACTCCAACGAGCGAGGGCTCCTTCTCCGAGACAGCTTTCGCATGTGGGTCTCCGACCCAAACTTACAGCGTGTACATTCACACACAAAAGCTCAAAGGGGCACCATATAGTAGTAACTACATGGAGATTCCTTGCTTGCCTTAGTTATGAGGCGGTAGGTGGATCGATCAAATGAGGGTAGCTTAGCTTTGCGTTGCTCTTTCTTTAATTTCTTTGCACTTTTTTCTAAAAAAATTCTACATTTGTGCTTCACAACGGTCTTCTTGAATTTGGTAGCCACTTTTGACTCTATGTCTATGGGGGGTACCTAATCAAGGAGTCCCACTTTGCAACCCTACATAGACACTAGTTCTTAGCAGCAAACACCAACCAATTCCAAACTGCCTCTTGGGAGGGGACGCGGCTTTCCTCTACATGTCTGATGCTTTGGAGAAAGTTTTAGTTGAGGTGGGTCATCAAGAGGCCAAGGTGAAGGAGGAGAGTAGGCAGTCAAAGAGGGCCCATGTTGTTGAATTGAAAGGTTCAAGAAGTGGCCATGCTTACACATTTTTTGAGGAGGTGGAGGTTTTTAGGCCCATGCTAGGGGACTCATAATATAAGGTGGTAGGGTCGGCTATTCTGAGGACAGATGGCAAGGATGATAGGACTGACTTGTAGATGCTGGTGCATTATATGACTGAGTGGCTTCGAAGGCCCTGGCTAACAGACGTCGACCTAGTTCAGGTTGAGATATCCACTCCTTAGAGGATATCTTGAATGCTCAATCGACGGACACCACTCGGTAAGGATCATTATGTCTAATAGGTTTCCTTTCCCTTTTCCTCTTTTGTTCTTACTTGAATGGTGTTTATTATGCAGGTTGTGCCGCGAGCCCTCCGTATTCACACGGGTCTACAGGACCTAAAGAAGCAGGCAGAGGAGGAAAGGGTCGTACTCCTATGGGTCTAGGATGTGAAGGCAAAACTCGAGAGGCGGGCTTTGGAGGGTGAGGGGAAGGTTGGGGAACGCGGGAGGCGGCCCTGAAAATGGAAGGTGCTTAGCACATGGCCGAGAGGACTAAAGGCACATCTGGAGGCGAGTAGCAAGGTGGTGGATGAAAGGGGAGAAGCTGCAACAACTTGTGCAATGCTTAACCGGGCAGAGCATGTGAAGGAGAAAGGCGCCTTGGACGACCTGTGGAATCATAGGCTGACCAAGACGTTGAAGCTGATCTATTTGACCAACTACCATTTTCCACTTACAACGTGCTTTCTCACCCCGGAGTGGTACAATGAGATCTATCACGAGGTGGCGGTAGATATGGTGGAAATTGGGAGTCCTCCCTCGTTGATTCTGACTACCGAGTAGATTGCCTCCTTGACATGAGAGTCGAGCGAGCTAGCTACTATTGAGACCTCGATGGTGGCTAGGCAATTGGTTCATGACAGTAATTGTCAGATCACTGAGTATCTCCCGTCCTCGTGAGTGATAAAGTTTTTAGATATATGTTTTTGTGTTTTTGTTGATGTGTTTGTTGGGTCATGGCCCTTTTTTGTTGGAAATGAAAATATTCGTTGGATATTATGGACCTTTTACTGTATGATAAAATCAGTCATTGTAGGTTTGTTTTCATTTGAATAATATGTGTTTGCCTTGTATTTATTTGCAAGTATTGTGTATGAACATGTACATATGTTTGTCCATCATGCTTACTTTCTATCTATTTTTAAATTGGGCGGTTTAGGTGCCCCTTGCGTCGTTAATTAAACATGTAGACTTAGCCTTTAGTATACATAAGGAGAACAATGAGCACCCAAATCAAACAAACTTATCATTTATTGAGGCGGCATGTCCACAGCTTCGCACAACAGGTGTGAGCAGGTGAAGAGACATCCTTATGTGGTCACTTGGTGCTTATGTGGAGCTACTTTTGTTTTTTCTTCTTGGGAGGTTAAGGGGCCCATCTTTGTTTGATAGCAGGTGAAGAGACATCCTTATGCGGTCGCTTGGTGCTCATGTGGAACTACTTTTGTTTTTTCTTCTTGGAAGGTTAAGGGGCCCATCTTTGTTTGATATGGCCGCTTTAAATGTTCAAGTTAGCAAGCACTACGGATGCCAAGATCGGAGTTACAATGTGGATAACTACGCCACCAAGGCACCAATTGCTCTACCCGCTAAAGGGATAGGTAGAATCACGATCAACAAATTAGGACCCACTACATGGGTTGTCTCGCCATCGGTTCGTCGATGTCTATAGCATCGAAGGAAGCGGGGAGTGGCTCGCATATCCAAATGGAGCGACACTACATATGTCATGTTTGAAGTTACAACATAGGTAACTACGCTGCCATGGCAGCAATACCTACCCTACTAGAGGAACGGGCAACATCACAAACAAACGAATCGGGACCACTGTGAGGGTGGTCTCTTCATCTGTTCATCGATGCCTCCGACACAGAAGAGAGCATTGAGTGGCTCACGTGTCCTTACAATGCCTCACTGTTGATTCCACGTTCGGAGTTACAATGTGGGTAACTGCACTGCCATGACACCAGTGCACTGTCCGCTAGAAGGGCGTGCAACATCACGGGCGATCGAATCAGGACCACTATATGGGTGGTCTCGCCATTAATTCGTTGATGCCTTCAGCGTAGAAGGGAGTGTTGAGTAGCTTATGCATCCTTAAAGAGCAGTTTTGGGTGTTCCCGTATGTAGAGGTGGGCTTTTCTATCCTGCCTTTTCTAGATAGTTGCGGCTATAATATCCTTGGTAGTGTTGGGGGCATAGATGAGGCCGTTCCAGTAGGTTAGCTTTGTTGTTACTTGGATAAAGAATGCTCTGTTTTACATTCCAAACACCAAAAGTTTTAATATAAGTTCTACTACCTTATAATTGCCGCAACATCCCATAGCCTTATAACTACGGCTTATATAATAAATAAAATGCTGAAGGCACTCTGGATTCCAAGTGCGGGACACGTGGGTTCCATCGGGCTGTGAGAAGTGGTAGGCGCCATTGATGAGGGCGACATTAATCACATACAGGTCATCCTAGTTCGGGCCCCAATACCCCTTTGGTAGGGTTTTTGCGTTTGCAAAGACTGGATGTAGCACTAAGTCTGCAAACTTAAATTAGCAAAGTTTTACTCTTTCATTGTAGTGCATGGCTATTTTACTCTTATATGCCTCTATGCGGAGTTCTGCCTCCACTCTTCTTTCTTCTAAACCGTTGAGCCCAATCTTGACCAGTTCTTCGTTTTACTTCGGGTTATGTGTGAGGCGCCTTAGGGAAGGCATGTTGACTTCTATCAGTGGCTTAGGTTCATACCCATAGGCAAAGGAGAACAAAGAATTCCCAGTTGATGCATGGCTCAAGGTATGGTATGACCAGAGCACACGTGATAGATGTTCATCCCAGTTTCCTTTTTATTGAGGTGTTTATTCAATGATGCTTTGATGGTCTTGTTTACCGCCTCGACTGGCCCATTCCCCTGTAGATGGGTGACTAAGGAGAAGCATTTTCTGTCCCATTCTGCTCGCAAAATCCTTGGAATAGCCCGCTCTCAAATTGCTTTCATTGTTGGTTATGATTTTCTTTGGAAGTCTTAATTGGTGCACGATATTTTTAATCACAAAGTTGAGGATTTTGTGCACGATGACCCTGGTGAGGGGCTCCACCTCAATACATTTTATAAAGTAGTCGATGGTGACTATAGCATGGTTGTAATAAGCTTTTGCATTTAGGAGCTTGCGATTAGATATATCCCCCAAGTGTCAAATGACGAGGGATGTTACATGAGTTAGGAGATTTTGGGAGGCACTCGAGATTTTAGTGAACTGGTAACTCGATTGCATTTCCTAACATAGTTCATCGCATCCTTGATTAGATTAAACCAATAATAGCCTTGGCGGGAAGCCTTCTTTGCCAGATTCTACCCCTGGTGTGGTATCCACAGAAGCCTTCATGCATTTACCCCAATATTTGGTTGGTCCCCTTACTTATCACATATCGTTGGAAGGAAGTTGATTACCCACTCTAATAGAGCTTTCCATCCATGATGCTATAATGGGTGCCCGGTATTGAATTTTCTCGGCCTATATTCTCTTATTGAGTAGTTCGCTACTTATGACGTACCTTAGCAATAGGGTCATCCAAGAGTCAAAGCAGGCTTCATCTATCACTATGGCGGTTGTCCCTGATTTAGAGCAAGGGGTAGTCGGCACCTCTATTGAGACCCAAGGTATACTCTCCTCGGGATTGCTTCATGCCTTGGCTAGTTACTCGGCTTTAGTGTTCTCCACATGGGAAATTTGTTCTAGCTTGAAGTCTATAAAGGTGCTGATGAGCTTCTTGACTTTTATGACGTAAATGACCAATGTTTGCCCTTAACCTAAAAGCTCTGGTTGATAACCAATGAAGATCCAGTAAACACAAAAAACTATTCGTAGCTCTTTAGCCAACCTAGGATCGACCGGGTTGGCTTCATATTTAGCTTCATTATTTATGGCCTTGAAGCTTAGGAGAATGGCGAAGTAAAGTTCTTTAAAGTTAGGTGTGATTAGGATCTTGTCTGCCCCTGTGCTCTTCTAGTTATATGCACTGTCAACATAAAGCTGCAATGGAGGCGGGTTGCCTTGTTCTGTTGTCTGGTGTTAATCGGCTATTTTTCTATCGGTTTAGAAAATAGTCGAGAAATTTCAAATTAAATTTACCACAAGCGCATGGCGTACAAAAGTTAGTACGTGGCGAGTACGGGTCGATCCACAGTGAATTTTTAAGATTTTAAAATTTTCAATTCAATCAAATTAAACCAAGGTGAGAGGAAATTGTTAACTACAAAAAGAAGCTAAAGCTATAATTGAAATGTGATTTAAAAACTATTAGACTAAAGAACAATTTAGAGGCAAATCACTCTCATATTTTTGTAAATCAACAAACAAATAATTTATGATCTCTAACTTTGATATTAAGTGAAATAATCGTTGCATTTATCATAAGTATGGTTTGTTTATGTTATTAATTAATATAACTCAAACCATCAAACTATAATACAACAATTATACCACTTATAATTCTCATGAAAATGAAGCCAAAGGAAAAGCTATTTTAAGTATGATCTATTTACTATTGTAACTAGTAATATAGATCATCAAATTTCATTTTTACTTTCATTTCAAAATCAAAAACCGATTTAGCAAATGATGATGCAAATTATGTTTATGTTGAATAAGAATAGCTCATTTGCAAAAGCAACATAAGCTATCAAACCCACTTGTATAAACTTGCATCAAAATTCACTCTCATGAAGCACAAACCAAAAGAGATCACAAAACATAAAAAATGTTAAAATTACATAAAGTTAGAGAGCTTCATCACCCTTAAATTGAAGGGGTTTAGCAACTCATTTGTGTTATCAAATCAACACTTGTAAATTTCAACATGAAAAAGCAAAGAAATGAAAACTAAGCAAAGGAAGAAAGAAAGATTAACTACTAACTATTTGCATAAAAATTAAAGCTACACTACTTGCATTAATGTAAATCTAAGCTATGAACATAAAAAGAAAGAGAGCATAGAAATAAACATTAATAATAAAACAAAGAAAAGCATGTAGAAAAGAAAAGAGGAAGAGGCTTGGAAGCCATTTTTATTTCATTCAACATAGAGCTTACAACTTACTTTCTTAATTTCCTAACAAATATCAAAGAGTAGAAGATATGTTCATGTACATAAGATGGTTATTATACATGCATAAAACCCTAATTCCATTTTTAGGGAGCTTCCCAAAATACCCTTTAGAAAGTGTGGTCACCAAGTAACCATTAGCCACTAATTAATCCATCATTTGATATGCATGAAGCTTTAACCTCCACTCAGTTGTCCATTAGCTCCTAATTGTACATTTAGGTAAGTGGGTGGGGTCCTCCATGATCTTGAACTTGAATTATTTCCTCTTCATTCCTTTGTATTTCCTTGTGCATGCATATATCATCATGAATCCCACTTCCATATGCATCAAAATATCCATAAAAAATCATAAAAATTGTCAAGTAAAAATTCTTAAATTGACACATGCACAAAAATGACCATTTTGCCCCTAAATGAAGATAAAAATATGATGATTTGAAAATAATTGAATTTTGGTTTTAACATGTAAAAATGCCCAACTATGACGTTTATTTAAATAAAAAGAGATAAAATATGGATGTAAATATATGCACATTTATGTGCACATCAAATACCCCCACACTTATCTTTTTATTCATCCTTGAATAAAGGAAAACTAAGATAAATCCGTTTTTGTAGGGAGCATGATTGCATTGAGCGTATGCAACAAGCCGTTAAACCTCTGGGTGTCTCCAATAGGATGAGTGTTGTCTCGTAAGGGTTTTCAGCGGATACTGCCCACAAAATCCAAATGCAAAGTGAAAATATTTACAAAGTGCAAGATTTATTTACAATGCGATGCATGCAAGTTTTTGAAAATATTTACAAATGAAGGATTCACTTTCAATTCGACACTCATAAGTTAAATATAGGTTTTGGTCATTGTCTTGAAAATTTAAGTCATTTACTCGTCAAAATTTCCAACAAAAATCAAGTCATCATAGCAAATAGACAATAGTTTAACTCGTTGTTTTGGTTGATAACACAATGTAATTATGAAATGGATCCTTAGTTGATTATCAAAGTTTGCAAAAGTGGTATTATCATTTCTTTTCAATAACAAGTTAAATCAAACAAGTTAAAATGGTGCTTGGATTTCAATTGCTTACTCTCTCTTACTCGAAATTGATATTAACAATATTTACATATGCCTAACTCAGGTAAACCGAGGCCAGATATATTACCCGTGCACTGCCTTGCGGACTGATGTGAGGGGAATACAGAGCGTGGCGAGTGAACACACAAGTGTGAACACTTATCGACTGTAGGCGTTATTAAAAAGAATTTTTATATACATATACCTAACTCAAATAAACAGAGGCCAGATATACCGATCATGCACTGCCTTTCGGGCTTACGTGAGAAGGTTACAGAGCATGGCGAGTGAACACACGAGTGTGAACACATGAATCTAGGTGTTAAAAATATATACATATATACAAAAGTTATATATATATATTTAGAAAGAGAGAGTTTTGCAAAATCATCTTAGCATCATTTAACTTGGAAGATAAAATTGTTATATCCTTTACTTTAAATTTACCACCTTTTAAAACAAAGATTTTCAATTAGAACATACTTCATAATTAACACATATGAACCTTCCTATATACTAGTTAAACCATTGTTATTTGTAATCAAACTTCATTTTTATTTTTGTTAAGACAAATAAATTTTCAAAAATTTCAATTTATTAACCAAAACTTATACTTATCCTATAGTGTTTCTTCAAAAATAAATCAAAATGCTAAAATGAAAATGTTTTTGCGATATAGAAATTTTCTTTGACTTTTTTAGATAAAGGAAAATGAAAATTCAAAAAAATTTATGAAACTAAAAAAAATGAAAATGAGACTCCCCCCACACTTAATTTTGACTGTGTCCCTATAGTCCATGCATGATATAATGAGTGTAACAGGGAAAACTATGTACATATTTACAAAATAGGGTTAACATTCTTACTAGACGTAGCTTGGCTCATGAAGAATCATGAGCTCCTCCTCTCGATTATTTGGAAATTCCAAGAAAGGTTTCAAACGATGACCGTTGAATTTGAAAACCGATCCATCCCTAGGGTTTTCTATTTTTACAACACCATGTGGAAAAACAATTCGTACCACAAATGGTCTGGTCCATCTTGATTTAAGTTTCCCAGGGAATAAATGAAGTCTTGAGTCATATAAAAGAAATTTCTGGTTAGGCAAAAACATTTTCCTTAGGATTGACTTGTCATGAAAATTTTTGGTTCTTTCTTGTAAATTTTCTCATTTTCATACGCGTCGTTCCTAAGTTCTTCTAGTTCATTGAGTTGTAGTTTTCGGTTTTCGCCAGCTTTCTCAAGATCAAAGTTTAAGTTCTTAATTGCCCACAACGCTTTGTGTTTGATTTCAATGGGTAAATGGCAAGCTTTACCATAAACTAAACAAAATGGGAACATCCCAAGGTTAGTTTTAAAAGCAGTATGGAAAGCCCAAAGCGCGTCGGTCAATTTCTGAGACCAATCTTTTTGATTTTTGTTAACAGTTTTCTCCAAGATTTGTTTTATTTGTCAATTTGAAACTTCAACTAGACCACAAATGGGTTCCGTTATCGAGTATGGAGTGGATAACTTGTGGGTTATCGAGTATTTCTTCATTAAATTTTCAAAAGAACGGTTACAAAAATGGGTTCCGTTATCACTGATTATTGTGCGAGGTGTGCCGAACCACGAAAAAATGTTTTCTTTGAGAAATTTCACAACAATTCTTCGGTCGTTAGTTCTGCATGGAATGACTTCGACCCATTTTGAGACGTAATCGACAGCGAGAAGGATATATAAGTTTCCAAAAGAGTTGGAAAAAGGTCCCATAAAGTCGATACCCTAAACATCAAAGATTTCGATCGTAATAATGGGGTTTAAAGGCATCATATCTCGTCGAGAAATTTGTCCAAGCATTTGATATCGATCGCAAGTTTTACAAAATTCAAATGAGTCTTTGAAGAGAGAAGGCCAATAGAAACCACACTGAAGCACCTTTTTCGAAGTTTTTCGAGGACCGAAATGTCCACCGCCCTCATGATCGTGGCAAAACGAAAGAACACTCCTGATCTCATTATCCGAAATGCAACTTCAGATGATTTGGTCGGGACAATATTTGAACAAGTATGGATCGTCCCAATAGAAATACTTCACTTGGGACATGAATTTGTATTTGTCCTATTTGGACCAAGATGAGGGAGTTTCTTTAGTGACTAAGTAGTTCACTATATCAACGTACCATGGGTCGATAGAAATTGAAAGAAGTTGTTCATCAGGGAAGTTTTCATTGATTGGCAAAGAAGATGGTGCGTTCGGAAGACGAGACAAGTGATCGGCTATAACGTTATCGGATCCTTTTTTGTCTTTAATTGTAAGGTCAAATGCTTGAAGTAAAAGGATCCAACGAATCAAACGAGATTTAGCATCCTTTTTAGCAAAGAGATATCGAAGCGACGAGTGGTCCGTGTACACAGTAATGTGTGAACCTATCAAGTAAGGTCGAAACTTATCGAGCGCAAAAACGACGGCTAAAAGCTCTTTTTTGGTTGTTGTGTAGTTGAGTTGAGCGTCATTCAAAGTCATACTCGCGTAGTAAATGACGTGAAGGATCTTGTTGATGCGTTGTCCTAAGAATGCACCAACGGCAAAGTTCGAAGCATCACACATTATTTCGAAAGGAAGATCCCAATTGGGTGCGTAAATGGTTGGAGCAAAAATGAGTTCGTTCTTAAGACGTTCAAAAGAAGAGATACAATCAGAGTTAAAATCGAAAGGAGCGTCTTTTTCAAGAAGAGTGGTCAATGGACGAGTGATTTTGCTAAAGTCTTTCACAAACCGTCGGTAAAATCCAGTGTGTCCTAGAAATGATCGAATGTCCTTAACACATTTGGGAATGGGTAGATTTGCAATTACGTCGATTTTTGCTATATCTACCTCAATGCCTTTATTTGAGATGATATGTCCAAGGACTATGCCTTGTTTGACCATAAAGTGGAATTTTTCCCAATTCAAAGTCAAATGTTTTTCTTTACATCAATTTAGAACCAATTCGAGATGATGTAAACATCGGGAAAAAGAATCGCCAAAGATTGAGAAATCGTCCATAAAAACTTCTAGAAAGCGTTCAATCATGTCGGAAAAGATTCCAACCTTGCATCGTTGGAAAGTAGCAGGAGCGTTACAAAGTTCGAATGGCATACGTCGATAAGAAAATGTACCGAATGGACACGTGAAAGTCATTTTCTCTTGATCTTCGGGAGCGATTGGAATTTGATTATAGCCGGAATAACCATCAAGGAAGCAGTAGAATTTGTGGTCGACTAAACGTTCGAGCATTTGGTCAATGAAAGGAAGAGGGAAGTGATCTTTATGTGTTGCGGCATTTAGTTTTCGATAGTCAATGCAAACACGCCAACCCATTTGAGTACGAGTTGGAATAAGTTCGTTTGAATCGTTCATGACAACGGTTAGCCCAGACTTTTTCGATACAACGTGAATTGGGCTAACCCATGAACTATCAGAGATTGGGTAAATGATTCCGTTGTCAAGAAGTTTAAGAATTTCATTACGCACTGCATCTTTCAATTTTGGATTAAGCCTTCGTTGTGCGTCATGAACAGGCTTGGCATCGTTGATTAAACGGATGTGATGTTGAACAAGAGCGGGACTAATTCCCATTATATCGGAGATCGAACATCCCATCGCTTCCTTATTGTTCGAAAGAATAGAGAGAAGAGAAGCTTCTTGGTCAAGAGAAAAATTGTTAGAAATGATGATAGGACAAGTTTCGTTTTCAACTAAGTATGCGTACTTAAGGTGATCGGGAAGTGGTTTGAAGTCCAACTTCGGGAGTTTCTCGATCGAAGAATTAGGTTGAGATTCCGACTCAATTGGAAGCGATTCAAAGGGAAAAGTGTATTCTATTTCGTTGGAGATTTCGTGAAACAATTTTTCGTACTCGGCTTCACGTTCGTCGTTAAGGTCAAGTGTCTCATTTTTAAAGTTTTCGTGAATGGCACTAACTTCCAACATTTGGTCATGAGGTTCGTTCGATTGGCTTTCAAGATTGAAAATATCAATATCTAAAGTCATGTTTCCAAAAGAGATTTTCATCGAACCGTTACGACAATTGATTAAGGCATTTAAGGTGGCTAAGAATGGTCGGCCTAAAATCAATGGAATTTGACTTGCGAGATTTGTCACGGGTTGTGTTTCGAGAATGATGAAGTCAACGGGGAATATGAATTGCCCTACTCGAATGAGCACGTCTTTGATTTCTCCCACGGGCTTCTTAATGGAACGATCAGCGAATTGAAGCGTAACCTTTGTGGGTTTGAGCTCACCTAAGCCTAATTGTTCGTACATGGAATATGGAATCAAATTGACGCTTGCACCTAAGTCTATCAAGCATTTGTTAATCGTCTTGTCTCCAATTGTACATGAAATCGTAGGGCAGCCAGGATCTTTGTATTTTACGAGCATGGATTGGGACAAGACTTCACTCAAACTAGCGGCTAAGAAGACTTTTTGGGCTCTTGAGTGTGTCGCTTTTGGGTGCACAAGTCCTTAAAAAATTTCGCGTAAGTGGGGACTTGTTGAACGATGTTAAGAAGTGGGATGTTCACTTTCATTTGTTTAAAAAATTCCAACATCTTTTCCATTTGGTCCGAGTGTTTCTTTGGTCGAAGGCGATGTGGAAATGGAACACGATACTCGGTAGGTGGGCCTACTCGAGTAGAAGAAGAAAATTTTTGATTGGCATTCAATTCAACGTTTGGCTCCACGTTCTGTTCTGATTCGTTTGTTTTTTTAGAAGTGTCGAGAGAGGTTTCCGGTAAATTGTTTGGATTAACGACTTGATTATCGATTTGTTTACCGGAACATAGAGTTGTGATAGCATTCAATTGGGTAACATTGCTATCTTGAACAACATGGGCTTGATTTGAATTTGCGTTTTGATTTCTGGGATTTGGAAGGGGCTGACTTGGGAATGTTCCTCGTTCGCGTTCACTTACAGACGTGGCTAATTGACTCATTTGCATTTCAAGTTTTGCAATCGATTGGTTCGTGTTTTGCATATATGAGGTCAATAAATTTTGCAAATTACTGTTTGAATAAAGACTTTGAGTAGTTGCTTTAGCCAAAGTTTCCAGAGTTTTCTCAAGCGAAGTTAAATGTTTATCGTCTTGGGGAGGATGAGCGGCATTTGGTTGAAAATTTGATTGTCACGGTTGATTATGGGACGGACCCGTAAAGTCTGATTGAAAATTGTTGGGCTGAAAGGGAGGATTCGAAGCATTATTCGGGAATGCTTGAAAATTGGGACGAATCGTATTCGTGTTGGGATTGTTTTGGTTCCACGCAAAATTCGGAAGATTTCTCCAATCAGGATTATACGTTGGAGAAAATGGGTCGTTTTTGGCTTTATTGAAAGCATTGATTTGTTCGACAGAATTGGGACACTAATCGGCTATATGATTAGGATCGTTGCATTTATAACACATCGGTTGGGAAGCTTGATTCATTTGATTCGATGAGAAAACGTTATCGAATTTTTTAATCATTGCATCGATCTTAGCTTCCAAAGCAAAATAAGATCCTATTGAGCGTGCACTTGATCGTGAGTAAATTGATTTTTCGTTCGAACGTTCCCATTGGGATGACTTTTCAGCGAGGTTTTCAAGAAATTGCCAAGCATCGTCGTGATGTTGGGTAAGAAAATTTCCTTGGCACATTGATTCGAGCATGGTTCGTGACCTATTTTCGAGTCCATCATATAAAATTTGGCAAATCGTCCATTTTTCAAAGTTATGGTGTGGACATTTTATCAAAAGCTCTTTGAATCTTTCAAAATATTTTCCAAATGGTTCTCCCTTGAATTGATGAAAATTTACAATTTCGTTTCAGATTCTACTCGTTTTTTCCAAGGGGTAGAACTTTTTTAAGAAAGCTTTTATAAATTCTTCCCAAGTTTTAATCAAGTTTGATGGTAAACTATACAACCATTTTTCAGCGTAATCCGTAAGAGCGAATGGAATTAATCAAAGTTTTATTCCGTCATCGGAAAGTTGTTGGAGTTTAATGGTTGCGCAAACTTGTTCGAATTTAGTCAAGAAAATGTATGGGTCATCGTGCTCGAAATTGCAAAATTTTGGAAGTGTGGCAATATGGTTCGAGTGAATTTCAAAATGGTTACCCGTAGGGGCGAGTAACGCGATGCAAGATGGAATAGAAACTCTATCGGGAAAGATTCTATCCATAAGAGTTAGAGGGGCGTTTTCGTTCGCTATTTCGGGAGGATCGTCTGTTCGAGTCAAATAGTTAGTTGTCGAGTCGCGAGCCCAACGGCTTGTTGTTGTGTCACGAGTCCAAGTACTCATGCACAAGTGAAAGTCGAGAAGAGAAAGAAGTTAGAAAAAATTTGTATGTTTTTTTTTGAATTTTCAAATATTTACCAAAGGATTTTTTTTCTATTTTTTTTTGTTTTTAGAAAATGGAAATTTGATTTTTCTTTTTGAATTTTTTTTTTTTTTTTCTTTTTGAAAAGAATTTATATTTTATTTTATTTTTATTTTTGATTGAAAATTTACAAAGGAAAGGAGGAAAAGATTTTTTTTGGTTAAAAACTAAGTAAAGTGAAATTTACAATTTTTTTGGATTTTTGGTTTTTTTGATTTTTTTTAAAATATGCATGAACTAATGCAACTAAATGAATGCAAAGGACTTAACTACAGTTTTCTGTCCTTAGTAGCTCCTAACCCAGAATTGTATAATCACACTTTGTCTTAAATCAACAAAATTATTTCTCAACCAGGTAACGGGCAGGAGTTATCGGTGCACCACGAATCACCGTAGCAATGCAGCCGAAGGTTTAAGTACATTCAGAGGAACAACCACTATAATATTTACGAATCACCGTAATATTTATAAATGGTTATTACTCTGCCGTAGCCTAGACACCAAGAAATAAAAATGTTCAAAGAAAACAATTGTGAAGATACAATTAAGCCCTAGATGAGCTCGTGACACCCTTAAGTTCAATGTCTAACCTTTATTATTAGTCAAATTCTACGATGAAATGCGTTTGTGGGCTAAGAAAAGGGTGATGAAATCCCTCACCTTATGTGAATTGGGGTATTTCCTTTAGAAAAGAAAATAAGATGAGATTAATGCAAAACAGAAATTAAACATGAATTTACAATGCAACTAAAATGAATTTTGTTTTTGTTTTTTGGATTTGAATTTTTTTTTATATTAAAGCAAATGCAAGCAACCAACAATGCAATTCAAATAAAAACAAGGGAAAATGGCACGATACCAAAGCGTGCAGATTATTAGCAATTTATTTTTAAGCGGCAATTTTTTAGCGCAATTAGCAAGTAAAGTAAAGCAATTATTTTTGGCAAGCTGTTTTCCTTTGAATTTCTGCTTTGGCAACCTGAAACGAAAAACAAGATATATAGACAACTGTTTTTATTTTTATTTTTTTCTTTAGTTCCCAAAAGAAACAAAAACAAACCCCTTTTTTATTAAAGAAGAAATGAAAACGAAAACTAACTTTTTTTTAAACAAATTAAAACAGCCCTAGTTAAAACAAAACAAAACAAATTTTAATATTCAGCACCTTTCTTTTAAGACAGAACAAAATTAAAAACAAAGTAACCAAAACAACTTGAGCAACTCTCTCTCTTGTTTTTTTAAATAAGGATGGACTAAAAAAAAGTAAAACAATCAAATTAAAACTAA
Organism: Allium fistulosum; assembly: GCA_030737815.1. Lineage (NCBI taxonomy): Eukaryota > Viridiplantae > Streptophyta > Magnoliopsida > Asparagales > Amaryllidaceae > Allium > Allium fistulosum. The sequence continues at coordinate 971,356,124 of CM060903.1, forward strand.
GCAAAAGAAGAATAAATTTCACTACAGCCTACACGTTAGGCTTTATAACCCGGCACTGTTAAAATAAAGTTAAAAATCACGTTTACTCCTTCACAATCAGACAACAACAGAACCAAACTTTTCAAATAGGTTTTCTCACTACTCCAAATTCCCAATTCGAATTCAACTTTGCTAACCAAAAATTTCTTTTTTTAATGACACTAGTAGAGGTTTGGGTAAATCATTTGAATTGATTTGGTTAGATTGGCAGGCGAGGCGGTTGTTTGATTGAGGTAGAGGAGTTCGATGTATGGTGGAGGAAGGTGATTCCTTTGGGTCGTGATGTTTCAATTGTGGATTCAGGTGACTTGGAGGCGTCGAGGTGAGTGGATTGGATTTTAGGTGGAGGTCTCGGCTTTGGGGGATCGCAGTAGGGTTTCAGGCGAAGTCAAGGTCGTGGGTTGATGATTTGTAGGCGAGCGAGGCGAGTTCATGGGGTTGTGGTTGGCGATTGGTGATGGAGTGTGTGGCTTGCTGAAGGCGGTGAAAAGCAAGGTTGAAGGAAGTGATGTTGCCAGAAATGAAGTGGGGAAGGTTGTAGACAGTTTATGGTTTGGTAAGTATTGGTTTGGCAGAGGTGTGATTGTAGCCTTTGATGATGGTGGAGTGGATGGACTTGTAATGTTTCAATATGATAAGGAGGAGTAGATGGTGATTTGTTCTATGTATTAATGAAGCAAAGGGGGTATTTGGCTTGGTGAACAGAGCAGAGGAGGAAGGTGAAATGAATGCAGTGTGCAGTGGATGACTTGTTGAAATGTTGTGATTCAGTTGCATGCAGTGTGATATATGCCATGGAATGTGAAGGTTGATAGCAGCAGTAATTGTTGAGTTGTTGAGCAGGGAAGTGATTATAGCAAAGGATGTCAGTGGCAAGTAAGTGGGTTGTAAGGAGGAATGTTGAATGTGATTGTGAGGAGGTAGACTGTTGAAGTGATGAAGATGGTGGCGATTTGGGTTTGAAGTTGATATTGGAGATGGTATGTTTCAGGCAGACAGTGGTAGCATTGTTGTGATACTGGAAAGTGAAGTGATTCAGTGGTCGATGTATGATGTTGTCAGGTTGTGTATGTTGGTTTTGGTTGAGGAGTGATGAAGGCCAGCGACAGTTTTTTGTGGGTATGGACAGTGGGTGGGGAGGGTTTTGAGCAGAGGTGGTTAGTAAGAGGTCAGGCAGAAATGCAACAGAGAGAGGAAAATGAGACCGTAGGCAGAAAAGCAATAGAGAGAGGGAAATGCAACAGAGAGGGAAATGTAACAGGAGAATTTGTAAATGGAAATGTAAATGTAAACGAAATGAAAAATCTTTTTTTATGAAATTGTGTATATGCTTTTTTTTGGTATAGAAAATGCAAATGCTAATGAAAAAGAAACTAGCAAACTACAAACAACAAAAATCAAAATGCACACAAACACACAATTATTTTTAAATGTACAAACACACAAAACAAATACACGAAAATCAAACAAAAATAATTCGAAGAATAGAAAATAAAATCAAAACTATTCCCCGGCAGCGGTGCCAAAAACTTGTTAATCGGCTATTTTTCTATCGGTTTAAAAAATAGTCGAGAAATTTCAAATTAAATTTACCGCAAGCGCACGACGTACAAAAGTTAGTACGTGACGAGTACGCGCAGGGAATTTTTAAGATTTTAAAATTTTCAATTAAATTAAATTAAACCAGGGTGAGAGGAAATTGTTAACTACAAAAAGAAGCTAAAGCTAGAATTGAAATGTGATTTAAAAACTATTAGACTAAAGAACAATTTAGAGGCAAATCCACTCTCATATTTTTGTAAATCAACAAACAAATAATTTATGATCTCTAACTTTGATATTAAGTAAAATAATCATTGCATTTATCATAAGTATAGTTTGTTTATGTTATTAATTAACATAACTCAAACCATCAAACTATAATACAACAATTATACCACTTATAATTCTCATGAAAATGAAGCCAAAGCAAAAGCTATTTTAAGTATGATATATTTACTATTGTAACTAGTAATATAGATCATCAAAATTTATTTTTACTTTCATTTCAAAATCAAAAACCGATTTAGCAAATGATGATGCAAATTGTGTTTATGTTGAATAAGAATAGCTCATTTGCAAAAGCAACAAAAGCTATCAAACCCACTTGTATAAATTTTGCATCAAAATTCACTCTCATGAAGCACAAACCAAAAGAGATCACAAATCATAAAAAATGTTGAAATTACATAAAGTTAGAGAGCTTCATCACCCCTAAATTGAAGGGGTTTAGCTACTCATTTGTGTTATCAAATCAACACTTGTAAATTTCAACATGAAAAAGCAAAGAAATGAAAAATAAGCGAAGGAAAAAAGAGAGATTAACTACTAACTATTTGCATAAAAATTAAAGCTACACTACTTGCATTTATGTAAATCTAAGCTATGAACATAAAAAGAAAGAGAGCATAGAAATAAACATTAACAATAAAACAAAGAAAAGCATGTAGAAAAGAAAAGAGGAAGAGGCTTGGAAGCCATTTTTATTTCATTCAACATAGAGCTTACAACTTACTTTCTTAATTTCCTAACAAATATCAAAGAGTAGAAGATATGTTCATGTACATAAGAGGGTTATTTATACATGCATAAAATCCTAATTCCATTTTTAGGGAGCTTCCCAAAATACCCTTTAGGAAGTGTGGCCACCAAGTAACCATTAGCCACTAATTAATAGATCATTTGATGTGCATGAAGCTTTAACCTCCACTTAGTTGTCCATTATCTCCTAATTATACATTTAGGTAAGTGGGTGGGGTCCTCCATGATCTTGAACTTGAATTATTTCCTCTTCATTCCTTTGTATTTCCTTGTGCATGCATATATCATCATGAATCTCACTTCCATATGCATCAAAATATCCTATAAAAATCATAAAAATTGTCAAGTAAAAATTCTTAAATTGACACATGCACAAAAATGACCATTTTGCCCCTGAATGAAGACGAAAATATGATGATTTGAAAATAATTGAATTATGGTTTTAACATGTAAAATGCCCAAATATGATGTTTATTCAAATAAAAAGAGATAAAATATGGATGTAAATATATGCACATTTACGTGCACATCATCTGGGCTAGAACATTCCACTATGAAATCAACCATAACTTGGCCTTTGATCAAGGTGCAAAGGCGGAAAGTGATATGATGTTGTCCGATCTCCACATACCATTTTAGGAGTCAGCTAGCTATATTGTGCTAGCTCAACACTTCCTTCAATGGTTGGTTTGTGAGAACTTTAATGGGATGAGCTTAGAAATATGGTCATAGATGTCGGGCTGCCATTAGCAGGAAATAGGCCAACTTCTCCAATATGGAGTGCCTTGTTTATGGCCCGTTAACTGCTTGTTTATATAGTAGATGGGCCATTGGCCTTTTTTCATCACAAATCAAGGAAGCATTGATCGCATGGCCAGTTACTGTGAGATATAAGTACAAGTCCTCCCCATCGTCGGGCTTGTAAAGCACCGGGGTATGGGTAAATGTCTCTTTTAAGTCATCAAAGGCTATGTGCATTCTTCTCTCCTTATAAACGACTTGCCCTTCTTGATGATATCGAAGATGGACACACAACTGTCCATGGCTTTTGACATAAAGCGACTAAGCGGGGTATCTTCATTTCTTAAATCATTTGAATCTTTTTAGGATTGGCTTCAATGCCCTTGGCACTTACCACAAAACCAAGGAACTTCCAAGATCGCACTGCAAAGGAACACTTCCTGGGGATTAGTTTTATATTGTACCTGCGGAGGATGCTGAAAGTCTCGACCAGGTTCTCTCCGTGCCCTCCAGCTTTTCCAGATTTAACCAACATATCATGCACGCAGACCTCCATCCATCGGCCGATCTATTAGGCAACATTCAGTTGATGAGCCATTGGTATGTAGCGTCAGTTTTTCGAAGGCCGAATGGCATGTCTCGGTGGTAGTAGAGTCCTACATTGGTGATGAAGGAGGCATGCTCCTGATATGGGCCCTACATTGCAATTTTATTATACCCTAAGTAGGCATCTATGGATGTAAGTAGCTCGTATCCACTGGTCACATCTACAAGCTAGTCAATGTAGGGCAGAGGGAAATTATCTTTAGGGTAGTTCTTGTTAAGATCTAAAAAATCGATGCAAGTTCTTCAAGCCCCACTGGGATTTCAGACGGGCACTGGGTTGGCTACCTAGATCGAATATGTTGCTTCATGAATAAACCCATTTCCCAATAGCTTCTCTACTTCCTACTTAAGTGACCTGTATCGCTCAGGGTTGAGGGGCCACCACTTTTGCTGGACCGAATGGCCCGCGGGGTCAATGTTGAGGGTGTGGCATATGATTGAGGGATCTATGTTGGTCATGTCGGCATGCCCCAAGGCAAACGCATCTTTATTCTTTCTTAGGAAACAAATTAGCTCATCACTTACTTTCGAACTCAACTACATGCCTATTTGGATGACTTTGTTGGGATCGTTGTTGTTAATTGATACAACTTCAAGTGGAGTAGCTAGCCCACCATTGGGGGTAGAGTCTCCTATATGGGGATCAAGTGCATCATTGTCACTATCCCCCATAATCCCCTCTATGTCATACTGGTCAAACGCATATATCATGCGTTCAATAACATCCTCGGTTGAGACCGACATCCATGCTCGAGCCGTTGGGCCATGGCTGTCCCCGTCTCTCATATATGTGTCATTTAATGCTGAGAGGGAAGGAGTGGTAGCATCATCTGTCCCACCATACCAACGGGGGTGGATTTGGTTATAAGTTCTCTAGTCTTGCTTGGACTGTCTAGAGAAAGTATTCTCATCGACCGTGTTGTCTTCGCTAGGGGTGATGATAACCGTAGATGCTTTGTCTTCAAAACTTTGGGTGACCCCGACATGAACGGGAGCAATGGGGGGCTCACGCATTCTCTCTAGCATGTCACCATTGAGCATTGTTATTTCTTGTTGTAGCATGAGTATTCCTTTCTTTGCTTGGTGCAAGGAGATGTTGTAACAATCCCTGAAGGCTTGTTGGTTGCCTCAGACACATTTTATTCCTCCGTTGGTTGGGAATTTCATTATAAGACACTGATAGGCCATAATTGCATCCATGTTAGCTAAATTCAATCTGCCTAGTAGAATGTTATATGCTGGCAGACAGTCTACCACAACAAATTATACCTGAATCCCGGCCACTATAGGTACATCGCCAAAAGTGACCATATTGGAGGTAATCCACAGGAGTACTATGCCACTGCCTCCAAACCCATAGACAGGTAGTGCGCATGGAGCGAGGCTAGAGGAAGGAAGCTTCATTTTGTCAAAAACGTCTTTAAACGTCATATTAACGGAGCTTCCCCATCAATAAATACCCGGTGGACCTTAGCGTTGGCCATATTGACTTAGATGACCATGGGGTCGTGATGAGGGAAGCCAACTCCTCTTTTTTCTTTGGTAATAAAAGTTATGTTAGTGGAATATTCCTTAACCCGGGGAACCTTTTGGGACTGGGGATCTACTGTATAAACTTGATTGGAGGAGAGCTTCTCGACTACTTATGGCCATATGTGGGCCACCACAAACTGAATTTTTTTTTGTATTGACTATAGCCATGTGTTTGTCGTCCACCAGCTGGGGTAGGGAAGGTGGATTTTACTGGGTGTTGCACTGCTCTAGATATTGACTTCCATATTGAATTAGCACTCATACGTGGATCAATCGCTCTATCTCAACTTTGAGGTGCCGATACTCATTGGTTGAGTGGCCATTGAATTAGTGGAATTCACGGTACTTACCATTTCCCCTATTCTCCTCCCTCCAACCAGATCGGGAGGGAGCGAGCCATTGAAATGGGACGCAGTTACGTGTTGCAAGATAGTTTTCCATGTCACGATTTAAAGCTGCATAATTAGTGTACCTGGGCTTGAAGCATGCACCATCCTCGACATGCATTTTACTACTTCACCATCAACCATTCTTTCAGTGACCATCTTCTCTTTGGCAAATCTTGTTTCTCTAGCTGCTTTGCTCATAACTGTTGGAGATATCAGCTTCTTCCACCCTCATAATGTCGTTTACCCTTTGAAGAAAGACAGTCAAGGATGAAGCGAGTTGCTTCTGCAGTTCCTTCCATATGATGGACCAGTGCTTTACCCCTAAATAAAGGGCGATTACCAAGCTATTCTTGTCTACTCCCATTGCTTGTGTTGACTCCTAAGTTAACTCCTTGTTGAAACAGTTGACATATAAATGAATGGACTCATTAGGGCCTTGACTTGTGTTATCTAGCTTGCTTGCCATCATGACCCTTATCTTTGATGTGAAGAAGCGAACCTTAAAGTCAGAACACAATTATGTCCAGGAGAGGCATTGTCGAATTAAAAATGAAGGACCTAGTGAAATGTCGGCCCGGTTAGGGTGGAGAGAAATAGGAGACACTTTGCATGATTGGAAATTTGGCCAGCTCGGGTCATGAGTTAAGGGAAGTGATACGATCAAACGGGTAAGTAGTCCCACCATATTTATCCATAGAAGGCAAGACATATCTACAGTGGATGTAAGTGCTTAGAATTTCTTTGTGGAATGAGTCTCCATTCTCGTTATTTGATACGCCCTCGCTGCTAAGTGTTTCTTGTTTGAATCCTGCGCATTTGCTGGCGTAGGAAGGCATCTCCTATCAGAGGCTAGATTCTACATGTCATGGATGACAACGGCCCCTATAGAGGAAGGTATCCTTTGTCACCTATCTGGTGTAGAAGATCTATGATGCTAATATGACAAATGGGACTGATGACGCGTGGCTGGAGTAGGAGACCAGCTACTAATGATTGATGTTGATCTAAGCGGATAAGGGTGCCTTTCCCGGGACCTATACCGGGGCATGTAACGAGCCGTAAATTTTAATAAATTTTATTTGTTTTATTAGTAGATTTAATTGAGATTTTTTGAATTTTTAAACAATAAAATTTTTGAAATAAAAATTTAATATTTGGAATACATCTATTTTAACATAACAATTGGTAAATTTTCATCTAATAATATGAAAGTTTATTTTCTTGTGTAATTCTATTTCAAAATTAAATCAGTTAATATTTGATGATAATAAAATGTTCTCCAAACCTAAATATTTTTCTATAGAAAATTTGTAAATCATTTCCTAAGTGAGACGTCATATTTCGTTTCGTCAAATTTGGACTACTATTGCTCCGTTTATCTTATTTCTGGCATTTTAGCAGCATTTTCGGTACCGATTATCAACTTTTGATTGGATAATCGTATCACGGATATCTGTATACCGTTTTGATCGTCTCGTCGTGCTAATCTCCGTAGTATATTCATTCGTGTGTTTTGAAGTTCGGAACACGACAAAATCGGTAAACCAGTCGGTCGTATCGGTTCCGTAATTTAGAGCTCTTGGATTCCCTTTGTCTTTTCAATTTTCTAACGGGTCTAAACCAGTAGCTGTTAACTTTTAATGATTTCCTGAATCGTGTGTGACTTTTGGCTATCCCTGTCAGTTCATTTTTATCTGGTAACTTTCCACTGCTTTTCCTCTCCCCTCATTTCCTCTCTTTGTTCTGATTTGAGAAAAACGTAATATATAATTTATATTTTGAAACTGCTACTCGTATATTTAGCCGAGCTCACCCACCGTGCCGAGCAAGCCTCCAACCGACCGCCGTGAGCGGCAACGGCCACCATTTCTCCACCTCCGCTCGGTCATAACCGAAGACCGACCTCTACAGCAGCCACCATCGGCCCACCACGTCGGCCTCACTTTGCTCCGCGCCTCCATTTTTCATCACGGCCCTCTTGCTCCTACCGGACCACCGCCTCAGCCCGCCTTCCCCTCATTCCTTCGCAAACCATCAACCGCACCCATTCTAGACCCCTTCTCCACGTGATCGGCCTCCGTTCTTCCAAGCATCTTCCCTCCACCTCTATTGTAGTTTGTGTGTAGGTACATATATATTTATGTATTGGTTTGTATAAATATTTTGTTTTGCCAGTCCTACATCATGGTGGCAGTTTATATATATTAGTGCATATATTGAGTATTATATATTATATTATATTATAAAGCTGTTTATATAGTTTGTTTATTTGCAGCTGTGTTTAAAGTTTGTAATATTTGCTTTAGATCCGTTAGCTATGTATAGAGTTATAAAAGTTGTATATATTTGGATTTCATAATAAACATTGATCTTACCGCAATATATATGTAAATTATATGCTATATAATACGGTTAACAAAGGTTGTATATCAGTTTGCATATAAAGTTAATCTGGTGTTTACCTATGTATATATACTGGTAGTTCATAAAAATAAGAATCTGACTATATATATATATATATGTATATATATTCAACTTTTAGTTGGGCTGTTGTTTCGTCTTATATATATATATATTAGCTTATATATGATATGTTATTGTATAGAAGAGTGTATATATATATATTAAATTTTCATCTATTGTTAAGTATTGTTTTATAATATAATATGTATGGATATTTTGATTTTAGAAATGAAGATAGATTTCAAATATAAGTTTTATAGATTAAATATGAGCTGGGTTTATATATAAGTTAGAAGAGTCATATAATATGTTGTTCATATGTAAGGCTATATATGATTGAGGGTATATATATATAAGCTTGCATGTTATATATATTGGTTTTAACAAATTGTTTCAGGTAAGGTACATATGATATATATTTCATGTAGTATATATGCATTGATTTTTGTATTGATTTAAATATGAGATATAGAGATTTTGATTTCTATTTTTACCTATTATAAAGGTTTATAGGTATTGTTGTTTATGTCGTATATTTTAATGTATATATATAAAGGGGTATATTTGTTTTTCTACATAAGTATTTATTTTAAATCTTATTATGTATATATGTTAAAATTTAATATATGTGTTTTGATTTAAAACAATGATTTTAATTATATATATGTTATTTTAATATTTGTTTTAAATTAAATATTGATTCCATGGAAATGATAATAATAATAAATATATATATATATATATCATTGTTGTTCTATCAAATTGAGTCTAATTGTTTCATTGACTCCTTATCTATCAGCTTTGTTCGTCAAACCGTGTCCATCTAGCTTTGCTTTGAAATTCGTGCTTAGATTCGTATATCGTTCATTCGTCGAATCTCTCTATCCTCGAAAGGTGAGCAATCACTCACGATTAACGTTTTATATTTATTAAATTTGATTTCAATTGAAATGATAATTGAAATATGCTGCTGTTAGTTATTTACATTGCTATACATATGCTATATGTTCACCTGTGACATCTGACACCATTATCTGTTATTTATATTGATGATATATGCCTGTTATATTATTATCATACCTGTTATCACTCCGCAAGTTCCCTGTTAGTATTGAATTCACTATGGGTTGAAATGATACATACCCGAACAATCTGTAGAATAGGGGAAAATCGTTATGGGTTGAAATGATAAACCCAAGCGATTTTCATTAAATTGAATTTGGGATTGCGGGTTGAAAAGATATATACCCATATATATTTAAATTGCGGATTGAAATGATAAATATCCGTATCACTTGACCATAGGATAGAGAATTATATACAGACATTGTTGGTCTATATATATATATATATATATTGAAAATGATTTCTATGGTTTTGAAAAGAAATATATGGTTTTAATAAATATTGATTTTAAAGATTTATTAAAGTTGATTTAATAAAGTTGATATATAATATGTTTAAGTATTTATTTAATATCTATATTTTCAAATATAGAGTTTATAATGATTCAGGTTGAAAAGATAAATTTGAAATTGATTTGAAATTATATTTATTTAAGAATTTTACTTAAATAGGTTTGATTTGAAATTTATTAAATTTGAAATTTTAAAGATATGTTTTGTAACTTGAATTTGATTAAAAGTGACTTAAATGAATATTTCAAACTTATATAAATTTAAATGGGATATTTTGTTATTTAAATTTGTAAATTGATGTTGTATTTAGATGTTATTGAAATGATTAAGTAAATATTTCAAAACTAAATAATAGTAAAGTGAATTTGATATATATATGAAATTATCGAATTTAGTTTTGAAATTTTGAATATTTAAAGTTTTGAAATATATTAGAATTGAAATGGTTTATTTTGTGGTTCGAATCTGTATTTGAAATCGATATAATTTGAAATAGTTTATTTAGAATTGAATTGAATTGAAATCGATGAATTGAGATTGAATTAAATGTGAATTTTGGAATTCGAGTTGATTTGAATTGATTTATGAAATTTAAGGAAACTATTATATTATATAAAGTATTTTAAATTATATTTAAAACTATTTTATATTATTTTATTTTATAAACTATTTTTAATATAAACTATTTTTAATATAACTATTTTTAATATAACTATTTTTAATATAAACTATTTTTAAAATAACTATTTTTAATATAAACTATTTTAAATATACTAATTATTTTGATATAAATTATTTTAACTTATAACTATTTTATATAAATTATTTTATAACTATTTTATATACTATTATTAATATCTAAACTGTTTGAAGGAAAGTGTTATGATTTCAAAGTGTTATGATTTCCAAAGTTATGAATTTCAAAGTATTATGATTTCCAAAGTATTATTATTTCAAATTGTTTTGGTTTCGAAAGTATTATATCTTTGAAAGTACTATGATTTTGGAAGTGAAGATGATATCATGTTGATTTGGTTTTTAAAATGGAAATGATATTTTGGTTTTGAAGTATAAACTATTTTGAAATGACCGCGGTGTTATAATAACATTTGGTTGTTAAAGAGACCGGGATCAGATATGGGCATACTCTCTGTCGATACCGAAAACCACTTTAACAACTGTGTACACGGTGGAGATTCCAGAATGAAGTAGGATGGTAGCGACGATCCTAAAGGTATATTTACATGGACCCAACTCCCGTGAGTTGGCATAAGGTAGCTAAAACAAGAGCAATTCCAGGCCAATGAGGTAGCTCCTCTGATCGGACACACTCCATCATATGCCATTCTATTACTTTGTGATTGATTTGGTGCGCACCCTTGATTCGGGAGTGTGGTTCGAGGTGGGCGAATACTGCGGCTCTGTGTTACCACTAGTCCGGATGCGTAATTGGTATATCTACCCTGCCATTGCCTTGTTGTGACGTGTCACCTACCCTAGCGTGCTTTACTACGAGTTTGTTTTGTACCATACCTATGGAGTGCCATCTGACGACGCCCATTACGGGGTAGATTACGGTACTGTATAGACTATGGGAATATATAAAATGTGTTAAGGGGGATATGGGTAACGCCTTAACGCTATTTTGGTAGTTTACTTTACTTTAGACATTATTATAATAGCGTATATTACTACATAGTAGATAGTTTAACGGATCCTTAGAGGATGGTTATTCCAAACATCCTTTGAGTTACTTGTATTTCAGTTGATATTTCACTTGAGTTTCATTTATTGATATAAGAATGTTAATCCTGACTCGAGTGTTTTGTGTTTTGCTTTATGCTCGGGTCAGACTGAGTGGCTCAGTGTTCGAGACTCACCTTTGGAGTTGGAGCTTCGCTTGGAGATCCAGCTATATCTATTCAGCTTGCAGTTATTCAGTTGATTCCAATGATGTATTCAGATCTTGTATTTGACTATTGTATTGAGACATCTATGTATTCGTGACCTCTGTTATATCTTATTTAATTCTGTTATATATATAGTAGCTTCATGAACTACTATTCTTTTGTTTCTACTGCATTATTGTTATATTACTCTGGGTCTGTGATTCTGTGATCTTTATTTACTGTATATGCTGAGTTTTGCCAAATATAAATTAACAATCTGATATTTTGAGCAATTCAAGTCCGACATGTATGGATGCGAATGGTTGAAAATTTCAGGCCATTACAGGGCACCTCCTATTGGCGTCGGGAGTGGACCAATGGTCCTCTGGGTCCTGGAGCCCTACCTTGCCCTCCGTCACTAAGGGTTCATAGCAAAAGTCACAACCCTTGTCTGCGGCTCAGAGGCGATGGAAAGTAGACTATCTTTTGATCGAAAGGGAACGGTGGTGCACTATCGGTTCTGGTTCTGGAACTTCTTAGAAGTCTACCTGCACATGGGTTGTACATATGTTCCTTTGGTGAACATGGGCATCTCAATCAGGGTTTCTAGTACTACCTTCCTCTAGTGCTTCGGTGAATCTAATGAAGCTATATGCGACATGAGGAGCGGGTTGAGAAGTATATTCATCCGTTGGAGGGATTGGTGGATAAAATTTTAGCATTGTTCGAGCATCCAACCTTGTCCTCGGGTTTTGCAATTCATGTGCCATAGTGCCAACATTTGTCAATCCTTGTAGTACACCCCAACACATGTTATTGCTGAGCCCGAGAATTGGGCATATGTCACTGGCAATGGTGTTGTCATTAGTCTTATCATTATTTGAGTTGTTACCTTCATTTTCAACAGTTAGTTCCATGGTAACAACCTAGAAAAGATCTTTTGTAGAGAAAATGTGATGAAAAGTGAGGGTTTTTAGGGGTCCTTCCTTCGGTGCCAAAATGTTAACTAGAATTTTAGCTAACCTCGAAAGTGTGATCAAGATATGATATTAGCAAAAGTTGGTTACTAATACTGTAGTTTAAAATGTAAAATGAGGAGATGGTTGTTCCACACGAGTCTTTAACTGTCGCATCTCATTTTCCCTTGGATCCATCTAAGATGAATCACCCTCGTAAAACGAAGTGGTGTCATCATCATCATGAGCAGATTGAGCCTGCTTTTTCAACGGGAGCGAGTTAATGTTGGCCGGCTTGGATTTGATTTGGGGGTTGATTTGGGCCTTGCCTTTTAGTTTGCCATTAGCCTTCTGGCCAGCATCATCGTTCTCATTTCTGGGAGTGCGATTTTCACTTATTCGCTACATAGTGAGCGCAGTTGGCGAGTGATGGCGGTGAGTTGTGGAATATGTAGGAGAGGCTAGCCTGAGAGCAGTATGTTGGGCCATTTTTTTCTAACCCCTCCATATATTGGTTTATTTGGTTTATAAAGGAATAAAGCGCAAGCAAGATCAGATTTATGGGGGCCTCAACTGAAGCTTCTACCTCAGCTTGAGGTTTCGAGATTATGAGTGGTCTCTTTTTTGAGGCTAGATGCAACTGTTCTTGTGTAGGGGGAGTAGCGAAATCCGTAGGACTCATGGTGTTCAGAAGAAAATATGGGTCGGACTTCCTAGGAAAGATAAGCGGAGGTTCGAGCCATCCTACTAGCGTAAAAAATGTTGGTGATATTTTTTATCTCACAACACCCAAGGGATCATAAAGTATTATAACACTAACTACCTCCACAATTAAGAATAAACAAATTTAAGCAATGTTAAATTAGCCTTAAAGGTAGTAATTATGTTGCTGAGTGCTTACACAATTATGCGGTTGCATTCTAACTGATTATTAAAATATCAAGTTGAATTAATATCCAATTCAGGAAAAAAACAGAAAATAATCTAACACTGAAAATAAAGTAAAAAAGTGTAGAAAAGATAAAAGATATGGAGAATTTACATGGTTCAGATTTTAAGGAATCTTACGTCCACGGATCAAATATCACTTTCTTCTTTTATATATTATTAGTACAGACTGTAATGGCAGGGAGAGTACAAAAATTTCGTCATTGTTCTTAAAAATGTCAAATCTCGAAAAGATCCCTTTTTTGTTACAGTACCTTTTACATTTATAGTAGAGAGAGGCATGTGGATCACCAAAATCCTTCTTCCGCTATTTTCCACCTTTGGATCACACCATGTGGAATTCATCCATTTTATTTATTTAATGTGTCTGGATTGATGATGTGTCTTCAGCGGAAAATAATAATTTGGACGGTTCAATTTAAGACATTGGCGGGAAGTTTGAAATTAAAGCAGAAAATCCTGGAATTGAGGTGGGAAACTCAAATTTGAATGGGTCATGCACTTCTGATCCTAAGAAGCGAATGGCTTATGTACTATTCATGTGCATGAACGAGAGTGTAATAAGATATTGTCCTTTTCTACTGAATGAACTGTGCCGCCCTTAGAAACTTTGCCACAAAAAGGTTACGAGTTGTTCTTCTGCTATGTTCTGGGCAATGTCGATACCTATGAAGCTGAACTGCGCCGTCTGGTGTGCAACGTTTGCATAATACTGCTCCGAGGGGTGATTGGAGTTATGTTGTCTTGCCCAGTCTGCAATGCTTGCTTGATACTGTGTTGGGGGTGGATGGTGTTGAGTTGCCTCATCCAACCTGTTGGCGCCTGCCTTATGCGAACTTGTTTTGAAGTGCACTCGATCATAGGAGAACTGCGTCATTGCTTCCCCGTTTATTGGTTACTGAAAGTGTGGTTGGTGGACCATGAGTCATTGCTTTGTCATTCTTTTCCAGTTAGTTAATCAAGGTTGATCTTGATTTAGGTGAGATAATATAGTTTTGAGTCTTCTGCCTATGTTTAGGGTTAACCTAGGATTGCGCAGATGCGCAGGTTCCTTTATAGGGTTGCGCTGATTGTCAATAAAAGATGCTTTAATACATTGTTGTCTACCAGTAAGAGCGGAACTATGCTCGAGTACTGTTTGAATGACCATGTGTGCAGCCTTTCAAATACTTTCAATTTCATATGATACTGCTTAGGGAGTGTTCAGTAAGCACGGCACAGATCCGCACTTGAAAGTGTTAGCGATACATATGTTTTTGGAATAATGTTAAGGTTCCTTGGGCCTTTTGGGTATGCGTAGTGTTTATCTATGTTTGCTTAAAATGGATCGAGAGTAGATATTGGTGAATGGTTGTGCGTGGCACTTGCGCAAGTTATCTACCTAGTTAGCTTATAGTTTGGAGAGTGCATGCTTATTGTGATCTCGAGCGGGGACCACTTTGTTAAAGGTCTCAGGTGGTTTTACTCTATATGGGATTTAACTAGAAGGAAGGTACGTAGACCAAGCATAGTCCGCTGTGGTCCCATCTTGGCCAAGCGTTGATAAGCATTTATCGTGGTTTGTCTTATCTGAGTTCAGAGTTGTCGAAAGGATGGGGTATGTCAAGTGTAGCTCATTGGATGGTGTGATTAGGCTTCATAATGGCGGCCACCCCTGTTACTGAGTTGGGCCATTTGGTTTTGATCATTCTTAATATTGTGCTTTCTCGTTGTTTTGGATGGAGCAGTGCAGTATGGCCTCCGGTGTGTTAGCGCAATTCGGATGCCGTACAATATTGTCATCCTGCGTTGCTATGAGGGCGCAGTACTATCTGGACTTTGTCTTATTTCTCGCTTCCTTTTCGTAGTCCAACTTCTATTATGGGTACAACTCTTTCAGTTCAGTGTTTGCATCAGTTTTTCTTTAGTAGCGTTTGAGAAATGCGGATGTAACGATGAGGAGGAAGAGAGGAGGGAAATATACAGAGGTTAAAACTAGGAACGTTAGGGTTAACCGTTTGGTTGACCGTTAATGTCTTAACACGTTTGGTTTCAACCAATAATTTTGAACCATTTAATTAAACAGCCAAAAACAACCCACTGTTAACGTGCGTCGGACGAACCAAGCGTCAACTGGACAACAATTGTCTAGAAGCGCACGCTATGAGAAATGGGTTATACACTGATCTAAATACGAAAAGTTTAGGTAGTGTTTGGTTTAAAAACAAATTTTGTGTTTTCGATTTTCAATATGTATGTTAAATATGAGAATAATGGAGGGACGACGGAGGGATGAAAGAAAGATGGATGGGAGGACGAAAGGGATAGAGGGACGACGGAAGAATGGATTGTTTCACATGCTTGTGTTATTTCTCAAAACACGAAAAATAAAAAAAAGTTGTTTTCTATTTTGTAAGTTAACTTCGTTTTCTAAATTGATCGTTTTCGGCAACATACATACGTCATGTGCATTTTTGGATGGACGAAAACCTAAAACTAAAAATAACAAACCAAACACTACCTTAATTTGTCGAAATCTATACTTCCATCTTTGCATATACTGGATAAACAATAGAATTTTTTTTTTCCAGAAAAATGACGAAAGATTTCAACTGAAAACGAAAATTTTCCACATACATGAGAATACGAAGGATAAAAAATAAACATGGAACAAAACTTAACAGCAAACCTGCTACAAAATGCATAAAAATATTACAAAAATAATCTGTTTTGATATAACACAAAACATAACTTTTACTAAAGATGCTCTAGGGTTAGCAGTTATTAATAATTAAAGTGCAGAAGAGTAAAACAACAGTTTCGGATCGCATGCAGTGAATAATAAACAATGCGTAGTAAAATAATTGCATGCCCAAGCATCGAATTACGTAACCTGTCTGCGCATACTGACCAAAGCACGCCCGAACTTTACTCAAACATCAATCATCAAATACTGCGTTCATCCGCTTTCTTTTACCTCCCTTCGTGCGTGTACCGTACCTCCTTTTCTCACTGTATGGGTTTCAGTGGTTTCTTCTGTGTAATTACTAACATCTTCGTTCTAACCGATAATGAATTTTCTATACTAATTATGGATTTTGGATCAGTTTCAACCACTCAATCCTAACTAAAATACCCACCGTCGTGTATTTAAAACATATAGTGGATGCGAAATTCAAAGCATTATCATTCACCATAGTTTTCAAAAACGCGCTCTCTCTCTCTAGACCGGCTATTTGGATACAATTTGGTAGCACAAATGATAACACACACGAACTGATCCATCGAATCCTTTTGTTTTTATATGAAAGGTCGAATTCATGGGGCAATCCAATGGTAGAGACTTATCGTATCGTCAATTGTGTTCAAATAGACTTTGTATGTATGTGTCTCCCTCTTGTTTGAAAGGAAAAATGAGTTATTTATTAAATTTAGTCTTTAAAATCTATGGAATAATTTAACATTATCTTCGTTATTATTTTTATCATTGGAAGAATATTATACGTACTATTAAACAAAATGTAACACATCGTTCTTGTGAATTTTATGAAAAGAAATTGTGCTAACGGTTAATTTTATGTGGAAAAATGATATAAATATGGGAGATGCTAGAGGGTCCGAAAAGCTGTCATTTTCTTTCGGAATTCGGGGGCACATTTATTTTTAACGTTTTAATTTAGTGCTACAACTAGATTGCTTTCGGACCAAATTTTACTTTAGGCGGTGTTTGCTTTCGTAGCGCACAAGCCCTACTTCAATTTTTGTATTTCTTTTATGGCGTAAATTTCTTTTATGGCGCAAATGACATTTTAACTAAATTTTATATTTTTTTTAAGAAAAAATGACCCGTGCCCTATCTAAAATATCGATGAGTCATGTCTAGAACTTGCCCTATCTGAATTCATTTGCTAGCTCCGCCACCGAATATGGATGACTACATGTACTCGAAAAGTTCACAGTTTGAATTGTTCAAAATAATTTATTGAACGTACGGAATCTCTACTTTTTTCCGATATCAATTGTTCTTCTTTTCCTTCCTCTCTCTTTTATTTATATTTTCATTATTTATTTATTTTTAGAAAAAAGACAACAATACACTAATGGGAAATAGTGAATCTTTTTTTGGAAAAGCAACGGGGACACCAACAAAATGTAGGGAACGTTCCCGACAACACCTACTACTTTTTTCTTTTCATAATGATTATGTTGGTGGTGCTTAGACAATTTCCTACGTCTTGTGAGTTTTTATTGATAGAGTTAGGGGTATGTTCAATGTATCGAGATTGGATATCGATACATCCATTGAGGCTAGAGTATGCAACGCTCTCCAAGTGTTGGACGGTGTATTACTCATAGTTGTTGGGACACCAAAGGGTTACGTACTGATAGTTATTGGATAACTATGGAATGACTCACTCGATAGTTTTTTGTTGATTAATATAACTAAGTTCAAATAAAAAATATTGATGTGACAAAATTACACAGTTTTCTTGACTTGATAATATTATTGATCTTCAGTGTGAAAGCTATTCTTTGATTATAGTTAAATATATCGTGACATGACATCCATCGAAAGACCATAGTTGGATCGAGTATAAGCACTGGAAGTGAGAAAGGATCCGTCTCCTCGGTTATACGAGTTTAGTATCATGGTCAACTGAAGTCAACTCAAAGTCAAAGTCTCTGGCTAGAGCATTTCAGTTAATGATTATTATTATTATTATTGAACCAAGGACTTTATGGTTGGACTATAGAATTGAATATATATTTGAATTTTGACCATTACCAAATTCTATAAGTCAAAATTTTATAAGTTCAAAGTGATATAGTTTTGACGAAGAAAATTGATGTAAATAAAAAGTCACAACCGGGTAACGCTTAACAAAGTAAAATTGGATTTTACAGAAACCAGATAAGCGATAAATTTGGTCAAAATGCCACATCACTTGCTAAGTGACGTGTGAACGCTAATATTCAAAAAGTTCGATACTAATTGTCGACCAAATTTGCTCCTACCTGGTCACACGACCGAAACGATGAATACTCATTTGATCAAATGATTTAATTAATTTATAATTGTTATAAATTAATTAAATTAATTAATTTTTTTGAAATATTAGTTATAAATTTGATTTCGAGTTGGTAACCAAATATTATTAAATATATTTGTAATTGTTATAAATATATTAATCAATATACAACATCGATAAGCGTTTAAATTAGATTTAAATGCAAAATATTTGTTTGGGCTATAAATGAGTTTAAAGCCCATGAAGGGGGCTGGTAGGTTCAGCTCCAATAAGGGGTAATAAGCGGCTAAATGATGGGCTAGAGAGGCTTTGATTTGGAGGGCTAAGATGGAAGGAGAATGAGTAAAGATCAGATCCTAACTTTTCTCCTTTTTTTTCTATACAAAGATCTCTACCCACATTTGTTTGATGACTTTTTGAAGCCTCTATATCCTCTCCATTTCTTGCTGACTTCTCCTCTCCATCCTCCTTTCATATCAAGTTCAAATCAAATCTGATCCAGTGCTAATCGATAGTTGATGGTCAACGGTTCAGAGATTAGTAATCTGCTGAATTGACATATATATTTCTATAGTTTATAATTTATACTTATGCAAAATATGAAAATATAATTTTACACACAATGTTTAATAAGCATAATATTTTCGGCAGGAAGAAAATAATTTTATATATTTATATATTATTTTAAATAATATTTAAATCAATTAATCATATAAATAATAGTTAAATCGTGGCATGACGTCCATCGAACAACTATAATTGGATCTGAGTTGAAATATTGGAAGTGAAACATTATTCAATAAAGAATTTGTCTCCTCTGTTCAATGTGGTTAGTATTATGGTCTATTGTAGTCAATTCATAGTCAAAATCTCTTGCCAAAGCAGTACGTTTAATAATAAATGTTATTATTGAGCCAATGACTTTGTTTATGAAACAACCAAGTTGAATATAGACGATATTGGAATTTTGATCAAAACTAAATTCCATAAGTCCTAATGTGATACAGTGTTGACGAAGAGAATTGGCGTAAATAATTGTTACTAAAGTTAATAGCTTAGATAATGGCCCTTCCACTTTGGTGTAGTTGACCCTACCTATTGACTCAAGTCAAGGCCAGCCGACCAATGGGTTGCACGCTTGAACTTGTAAAATTAGATTTTATCGATGAAATTTATAAACGATGAATTAAGTCAAACTATTACACCACTAGCTAAGGTGGCGTGTGAACATTAGTATTTGAATTGTTCGAATATTAATCACTGGCTAAATTCACACATGTGAGTCATAACTGAATCTATTCGATCTTTGAAACATCGCTTGATTTAATTGATTTATAATAGTTATAAATTAATTAATATCAGTAAAATATTGATTATTATTATTATGTTTATCGTATGGGTTTTTTTTAAATAAAATATAGTTGTCTCTAGAATTGTTTGAGGTGCTATTAGTAATTCTGGTGTGCATATAAAAGTTATATACGTGCGTATAATTTACTAGGTGTGCATATAAAATTTATATACGTACGTATCCATATACGACATCGATGATGATTTAAATTGTAATAAATTAATTAGATTATTAAAGGGTTAATGATTTTTTCGTCCATAATGGACCATGTTCTATATGGCCAAAGGAGGGGAAAGGAGGCATCATGAGGATTTGAATTGGTTTGGAAAAAATATGTGAATATTTTGTCTCCAACTTCCACTATAAATTCAAATCTAACACGTCTCTTTTTATTTTTAACTTTTGCTCCTCTCTAATTGGCCCCAAGCCATCTCCCATAACCCCACTCTTCTCCTTACTCCTTTAACTTTCATTCAACCAAATATTATTAAATTCGGTATTTGCACGTCTGTCTCTTGCAACATAAGGTGCAGATATGTAAGGTCAAAGGGAACTGTTCAAATTAAAGTGTGAATTATAGGCCACATCTCTTAAGATATAACCTTTTGTTTGCAAAATAATTATATATGATATATTATTGTATGATGTTAATAATATGCTTGAATCTAATTATAACCACTTAAGTGTGTGTGTCTGTGTGTGTGTCCTTGCCATATAAAACATAAGTTTTTTTATATATGAATGGTTAATTATGATCATTGAATCCATTATGATAATTAATTCAAAACAAATTATATACATAAATATGAAATACATTCACCCAAAACAATAAATTCTACTTATATATAAATAAATTTTAAATTGCAAAACATATTTCAAAACATTGTTTATCAATTAACCTTTTTAGATATATATAGTTTAAATTGTATTAATTCATATAATTATAATTTATAATCATTTTTCTTTTGGAATTTTTTTTTTAATCCAAATTATTTTAGTTTTAATATTTTTTAAGAATATAGAACTAGTTTTATATTTAAACATAATTATGTATGTGTGTGTATGATAGAGTTAGGGTATGTCCTACGGGCATTGCTATAATTTATTGTAAATTATTAGCTCTATAATGAAATCTTGTTCAAAATAAAAGGTATTTTTTTCTTTCAATTATATATTTGTTATAACGTATTACTAATTATTTATTTAGTTTGCATGTATTTAATTGAAAACCAGTAAATGATATGTTTTGTGACAGTGGTTATAATGTGTTGTAATCAAAAAATTATCATAATGAAAATAAAGATATCGTTTAAAATATTTCTAGTCAAGGTGTATCGAGACTGGATATCAATACATCAGTTGAGACTAGAGTATGTAACGCTCTTCAAATGTTAGACGGTGTATTATTCATGGCCCACCAAGGGGTTACATATTAGTAGTTATTGGATAACTATGGGATGACCCACTAGATAATTTTCTGTTGGTTAATATAACTATGGTCAAGTAGAGAATATCAAAGCGATGATATTACATAGTTCTCTCGACTTGAGAATGCTATTGAATTTCATTGTGGACACTCCACTTTGATTATAGTTAAATCATGACATGACATCCATTGAACAACTATAGTTGGATCTGAGTTGAAGCATTGGAAGTGAAACACTATTCAATAGAGAATTTGTCTCCTCGGTTATATGAGGTTAGTATCATGGTCAACTATAGTAAACTCAAAGTCAAAATCTCTGGCCAGAGCAGTTCCGTTAATAATAATTGTTATTTTTAAACCAAGGACTTTGTGTTTGAATTAGATAAGCTGAATGTGGACGATATTGGAATTTTAGCCAAAATCAAATTCTATAAGTCGTAATATGGTATAGTTTTGACGAAAAGAATTGGTATAAATAATCACCACCACCGGAGACCGCTTAAAATAATAAATTTGGATTTTACCGAAATTGTGTAAGCGATAAATTCGATCAAACCGTCACACCACTAGCTAAAATGATGTGTGAACGTTAATTTTTGAATTGTTCGATATTAATCACTGATTGAATTTACAGATACGAGTTGCATAACTGAAATGTTGGATATTCCAAAATACTACACGGTTTAACTAAATTATATCTTTTATAAATTAATTAATATTTATGAAATATTAATTGTAAAATTTTATTTGATCTATTTGAATCGGTACTTAATAAAGTGCGTATATAAAAAGTTATATATGTACGTATCGACATACGATATCTATAAGCATTTAAATTGTGTAAATATTGATTGGGTATGGAAATATATATGGGCCTATATGCCCGTTGATGTGGTCGACCATGCTTGAAGGGAAGGGGGTGTAATACCTATTTGAAATATTGAGTTTGAATTAGTAAGGATAAGAGGTAAAAAGGGAGATCTAGATCATCTTTTCTCCTTTCTTTTGTCTATTTAAACTCAACAACCCCCTTAATTTTCTTTTTTACTTTTGGTCTTCCCCTCCTCCTAGTCCTGGCCGCAAGCACATAGCATTCCCCTCCTCATTTTCAACCCAAAATAAAATCAAACCAAAACAATACAAAGGTGTGGCGATCTCTTAAGTTAGCTGAGTTTCTGGAAGAGTTAGGATTCGATCCAAGGAGATTATAATTCAACATTCAAGGTGCAATATCAAGTCCGCAATATAGATAATACCTGACTAAAATTTACTTATATATATGTTCATTTGAATCATTACATATGTGTAGATTAGAACCATATTTTATAATGAATTTATATACTTATTTGCTATCAAATCAATATACACATACACACATATTTAAATTAACATATACATATAAATTTCCATTTGGCAATTTTATACTAAAAAATTAAATATTTTCAAAATCTAAAATGTATTAAAACAATTTTAAAATAAAAATTTTAATTTTTTTTATAATTCGTAGATATATATAAATTAGCATGGAGTTAATATTAATAAAAAAATCTTAATATATTTTATAATTGAATCCAAACGGAAAAATAAAATTAATTTATAAATATATTTAAAACATTTTAATCATTATGTATTAAATAAAATTGTATAAATTTACTTTACAAATAAAATCCTTATGGATTTTAAAGTTTAAGATAAAATTTGTATAAAATCCACATGGATTTTTTGTCTAAAAAAATATATCTTAAATTTTAAATTTGCATGGATTTAATTAAAAATATATTTGATTTTGTTTAAAATGACTTCGGGCGAAAAGAAAATTAATTTTTAAACATATCTCATTTATATTCACAAATTAATATTTTTATAAATAATTTTAAATTATATATATTCGAAAAAATTCGTATATATATATATATATGTATGTATGTATTCATGTGTATGTGTATTTAAAAGATCAACATTTGAAATTTGAATTTTAAATCAAATATAGATTTTTATTCTAGATCTAGATTTGTTTTAAATTTAAATCTACCTTTAGATATTCTAGCTATTAATTTGAATTGTTTAGAATTGGTCAAAATCATTTAAATAAATATTATAATATATATAAATATTTATATGTATATAGATATATGTGTATGTGTATGTGTATATGTATATGATATGTATATAAAAATAAATTAAATATGGACAACAAATATGTGTATATAAAGAGGCAAATGTGTTCATTATAGTGTAAATTCCAACACTTAAATACAAGCACATTAAACCATGTACATATCTATATGTTGCACGTACACTTGCACATTTGTGTGTATTTGATACACATATACACTTTGTATTATATACATATATACACATCAAATCTTTATATTAATTAATTAAATAAAATACATATTTTATTTAAAATTATTTAGATTAGGTCTAAATTGATTTAGATTTCATAGACACAATAAGATTTAGAAATGGATTTCTTTTTCTAATTCACCCATTTAACCCGCTGCGAACTAGCCAAATTTCATTAACATATATATGTGTGTGTGTGTGTGTATATTAATATGTATGTATGTATATATGTATCTATTAAATGTTTTTAGATTTTTAAATTTAAAAAATCAACAAAAATGATTTTATATACATACATGCATGCATACATATATATATTATAATATTTAATAGCCTATAAAATATTTTAAACATTACATATATTGTTTATTTATTATCCTAATAATTTTTGGCATATATATGTATGTGTGTGTGTATTTAAATATATATAATTTTACTATTATTAAAATAAATAAATTCAATATTAAGATATAAAACTTCCAGATTTGGATCACACATATAGTTTCATATTTATATTCTGTTCACTTATTCAAATTGGATATGTATTTGAAAATTCAAATTTGAAATATTCAAACTTACTCAAAATTTAAAAGATATTGTCTAAATGATAATTTTATATTTAAAATTATATTTATGAATTATATATACACATATATTATATATACATATTTTATGTACAAAATAATATTTTTGGCAAATGACATATGTATATCTATACTATTAATAATGTGAATTCAATCAATCGAATTTCCACCATGTCCTTTTGAAATTCCAAAATTACCTTAGATAACATCTTTTCTTGACCATCCATTAACGGAATCTTACCATCGATTTGCAACCTTCATCACTTTCTTCTTACTGACCACCCATCAACGAAATCGCACTATCAATTTGCAATCTTCACCACCAATAAGACTGCTTGAAATAAAGGCGCATGTGGCTACCAAGACTTTTGCATGTTGAATCATGGTTTTGATTCATGACAAAGAACTTCAACAACTGTTGACGAACATAGATTACAAGATGGTGTAACGTGGCGACAAAAAGAGAATGGAACTACAAACAAGACAAGATTTCAAATCAGGATATAGTATGTATATTTATCATGATTTTGAGTCTTAGTTATGTAAAAATATTGTTAAAATCATTCCTCAAGTAAGTCACACACACACAAATGTTTTTAAAATTCAAATATAAAATTTTTAGTGTCATCTGTGCAAATTAGCACAGGTTAGTCGACTGACTCAGGTCAACTAGTCGACTGACCTGTGCCAGTGCACAAATATTTGCACAAACATGCACACTTTTGAAATTCAGTTGATTGGCACTTCTGAGTCAGTTGATTGAACGAAAAATAACGGCTATTTTTCTAAAAAGGCACGATCGTTCGCGAAGGGTTTTCAATCCAATTTCAAGAAGAACGGATGCAACTTTTGATTGAGACCCTTCATGAATAATTGCATCTATATATCCTCTATATAAACATGTTTTGATTCATTACATGAACAACAATTTCTTGCTTTATTCTCTGAATCTATTCTTGCTCTATTCTTTGCAATTCAAAGCAATCACAAACTCTATATCACTTGAATCTTCAAGTTAATCTATACATACTTCGATTTTAAGTGATTATCTTCCTTTCAATCAATACACACACAAATACTCTTGAGGATTTGATTATAGGAAGGGTGTACACACATTGACATATTTGTGTTATCAAGAACACATTAGTCATACAATTTTATATATTAGTAGAAGTCCTGTTCTGCTACTCAGGCATTGTGAAGTCATCATCGGTTGTTGAGGCGAAATCTTGTTCTGTTGCTCAGGTCTCTGTTCGGCTACTCAGGGGTTGTATAGACCCGTTTCTCCGGGTTAAGTGAGGATTGTTGTTTTAGTGAAATTCTAGAAGGAGTCTGAGACTGGACGTAGAACGGGAAGTTCGAACCAGTATAAAAATCTTGGTGTGCTCACTTTTATTTTTATTTTACTCTATTATCTACTATCTTTGTTTTAATCTCATACATATTTAGTATATTTCCATATTGCACGATCCACACTCTCTTTCATTTGGTATCAGAGCAAGGCATCTTATAACCGTTACACAGTTATTTGATATTTTGCTAATATGGAAAACAACACCAGCACAAGCACTAGTTTTATTAAAGGTCGATCTAGTGCACGACCTCCACTATTCAATGGCATGAATTACAACTATTGGGCAACACGAATGCGTATTTATATGCAAGCTAATGGTTTTGATGCGTGGAATGTTACACAAGCAGAATATACTGCACCTACTACTGAATATTCTACATGGACAGCTGCACAAAAACAAGATGCTACTGCTAATGCTAAAGCAATGAATATGTTGTTTTGTGCATTAGATAAAAATGAATTTAACCAAGTTAGCATATGTAACACTGCATATCAAATATGGCAAACACTTAAAGTTACTCATGAAGGAACTAGCAAAATATCTATGCTCAAGAGTCAATTTCAAAATTTCAGAATGAAGCAAGATGAGTCCATAAATGATATGTAATCCCGATTTCAAGATATTTATCATTCTCTAATAGGATTAGGAGAAAAGTATTCTGACTTTGATATCGTGTCCAAAATCCTGAACTCTTTAACCGATGAATGAGAAAGAAAAGTCTTAGCTATTGAAGAAGCAAACGACCTTTCTACCATGAAACCGGAAGAGTTAATAGGAAATTTAATGTCCTATGAAGTAAATTTACAGGCAAAAAGAGTTCAAGCACAAAACAAGAAAAATATGGCATTTCATGCAGAACAAGAAGAATCAGATTCAGAGGATGAAGATTTAGCTTTCATAGCTAAAAATTTTAAGAAATTTTTGAAGTACAGAAAAGAAAATCGAAATAATGGCAAAAGAAACTTCAACAATAAGCCATCATCCTCAGTACTAGAATGCTTCAATTGCCATAAGAAGGGTCATATACAAAAAGAGTGTCCAGAACAAAGGAAGGGAAAACAAAATAAATATAGAAAGGACAAATTCAAAAAGAAGGCATTTTCGGTGACATGGGATGACTCAGATTCTTCGTCTTCTGAAAGTAGCAGTGATAGTGAAAATGAACAAGCAAATGTCTGCTTCATGCCTATTGATAATGAGGTAAATGATCTTACTTTTGATGGCATGATTGAAATAAATTTTGAATTATTAGATACTTTGAAAAATCTCAAAAGAAAATAAAAAGAAGCTCTCGAAAATCAAAATAGAGAAGAATTCGAAAGAGATATGCTTAAAGATGAGAAGAAAATATTGGAAGAACTTGAGAAAATTCAAGTTTCATTATCTAATGTTAATTCTCAAATTACCTTATTAAGTCAAGAATTTGAGACTCAAAAAGAAAAGAATGATGCTCTAGTTTCTGAAAATCATGAGCTAAAATCAAAAGTTAAAATGATCGAATTAGATAACACTGGTCTCAAAACTAAGTTAGACGATATTACTAGAAATGTGTTTAACTTTATTAATAAAGGCAGAGAAAACTTATCTAAAATTATTGAAACTTCTCGGTCTATCTCAAATAAGAAAGGACTAGGTTATACTAAGAAATCAGTAGCTCCACCAAAAATTAAGCAGAATAAGAGAAATATTTCTAAACCTAAGTCTATCATAGTTCAACCAAAAAGGGATCAAAACTCAAAAACCATAAAAATATGGGTTCCTAAAACAAACAACAGTTTGATTAGGAATAAATATATCGAGTCCTTTTTGAAAAATGTTCATAAAAATAAAAATTATTTATATAAAGGGAATACTGAACCCTCTTGGGTTTGGTTTCCTAAGACCTAACTCTTAGAACCCTATTAAAAAGTGGGTACCAATGTTATTCTTTTATTTTTTGCAGGTCCCACTTAAGAAATGATCAACTTTCTTTTCTATCAAGGCTTGTACTTAAATAGCCTTGTGTTATTTTGGTTTATGGAACTTTCTTCGTTTGTTATGTTAGTTATGCTTATTTTATGCTTTACTGGTTATGTCTACTCCTTTTTGTCGATGACAAAGGGGAAGAAAAATGTCTACTAACAAGTTTTATGCAGATTACATTATCGCCACACATTCAGGGGGAGAAAACTAATATTATATCGTGTTATAGTTTATTATTTTTGCTTCGCCCATTATATATGTTGTCATCAATCAAAACGGGGGAGAATGTTGAATCATGGTTTTGATTCATGACAAAGAACTTCAACAACTGTTGATGAACATAGATTACAAGATGGTGTAACGTGGCGACAAAAAGAGAATGGAACTACAAACAAGACAAGATTTCAAATCAGGATATAGTATGTATATTTATCACGATTTTGAGTCTTAGTTATGTGAAAATATTGTTAAAATCATTCCTCAAGTAAGTCACACACACACAAATGTTTTTAAAATTCAAATATAAAATTTTTAGTGTCATCTGTGCAAATTAGCACAGGTCAGTCAACTGACTCATGTCAACCAGTCGACTGACCTGTGCCAGTGCACAAATATTTGCACAAACATGCACACTTTTGAAATTCAGTTGACTGGCGCTTCTGAGTCAGTTGACTGAACGAAAAATAACGGCTATTTTTCTGAAAAGACACGATCGTTCGTGAAGGGTTTTCAATCCAATTTCAAGAAGAACGGATGCAACTTTTGATTGAGACCCTTCATGAATAATTGCATCTATATATCCTTTATATAAACATGTTTTGATTCATTACATGAACAACAATTTCTTGCTTTATTCTCTGAATCTATTCTTGCTCTATTCTTTGCAATTCAAAGCAATCACAAACTCTATATCACTTGAATCTTCAAGTTAATCTATACATACTTCGATTCTAAGTGATTATCTTCCTTTCAATCAATACACACACAAATACTCTTGAGGATTTGATTATAGGAAGGGTGTACACACATTGACATATCTGTGTTATCAAGGACACATTAGTTAGATAATTTTATATATTAGTAGAAGTCATGTTCTGCTGCTCAGGCATTGTGAAGCCCTCTTCGGCTGCTGAGGCGAAATCCTGTTCTGCTGCTCAGGTCCCTGTTCGGCTGCTCAGGGGTTGTATAGACCTGTTCCTTCGGGTTAAGTTAGGATTGTTGTTTTAGTGAAATTCCAGAAGGAGTCTAGGACTGGACGTAGAACGGGAAGTTCGAACCAGTATAAAAATCTTGGTGTGCTCACTTTTATTTTTATTTTACTCTACTATCTACTATCTTTGTTTTAATCTCATACATATTTAGTATATTTCCATATTGCACGATCCACACTCTCTTTCATTGCATTTATAGCGCACACATAATAAAAACAGCATTATTGTAATAAAACAGCTTCCCTGCATTATTAGACACACACGAGTGCGTACATTTATACTAGTATATATATAGTGCTAAGTATATACATTGTAGATGTAAATCTCAGCATCTATCTATATATATATTTAACCATATACACCTTGTGCTATGTTGCATGTGCACGTTATACACACATGAATACATAATGATGTACTAATAAACTATATAAAATGTATTTAATTAAATTCAACAATTAAATGAATCAGAAAAATTAAATAAAATATGATTTTATTTAAATTAATTAGATGGAATCTAATACAATCTTTAGATGCATGGGCCTAATGTGATCCAAAATAGGAATTTTTTTTTAAAATCTACCTATTTCACCCGTTTCTGACCGGTCAGGGGCAATAATGGTATTAGAGGTCTAATAGTATATGCGGTCTAAATAAGCAACTTTAGGGTCAACTAATAAAGTCTACCGGTCATTTGAGCATTCAAAATAGTAGTATCTAGGCTTGTGATTGGATAATCAAGTATTCTCACTTCTTCGTCTACTGGCTTGACTCAATGATGGAGTAAGTCCAAAAAGTTGACCTAATTGTAAAGACACAAATTGATTTAGGCCTTGGACTAATTTCCAAATTCAGCTTGAAAATTATAAAAATATACTAAGTTTAAAAGTTAAATTTAAAATATAAAATAAATTGTACAAATATTTTCCAAAAATTGTTTTGAAGTAAAATATAAAACAAATTATAGAGCTACCTACAAAAATCTACACTTTGTGGAACTCATAGCGGAAGGAGTAAAATATAATAATCGATAATACAATCTCAGACGACTAAACCATGTAGTATCAAATAAAATCCAACTCCAATATCTCTCTATACTATAATACTGGTAACAGAAACAATTAAATGTCTAGGAATAACTGAAATAAAACAGTAGATAGCAGGATAAATAAATGTGCATGCCTCCATTATACCATCACGCCTCCAAGCCACCACCAGTTCTATCTATCGATTTATTAGAGTATAACTAAAAAATAGAAAATGATAGAGCGGGTTAGACATAAGTAGGGCGAGTGAAACGCATTATATAAGTATATACTACTAATGAGCTAGTAAACAACACTTACGCTCAAAAACCATACCTTAATGTATGTTACCGGCATCCAACAGTCAATCGAACATGGTATAATACTATAGGTATGATAGTGGCCCAGTGTGCTATGGTTTTCCATAATACTAGCCAATGCCCTAATACAACGTCAAACATGCCCCTATTAAGAAGTATACTCGCATATGAGGAATCCAAAACTAAAGGCATCACTGCAGGGTTAGGTAAAGCCTCAATCATCATCACTGAAGCCGTATGTGATTCAGTATTGAGAACAAAATGTCTCGGGTCGTTATCATCAAACTGTACGCGACTCACTATTGAGGACTAAATGTCTCACTGTTATCGTCAAACCATATGCGACTCACTATTGAGGGCTACATGCCTCAATCCATTATCGCCAAACCATATGAGCACTACATGCCTTAACTCGTTGTCGTCAAACCTTGTGTGACTCACTATCGAGAACTACATGTCTCAATTCGTTACCGCCATGCATTATGAACAACGTAAAATGAACCTACCCAAACTAAGGCATTTTTTCAAAGTATCTAAAAATACAGCAAACAACATACCAAAACGTTCCCCGTCTCACCACGATCACGATATCGTGAAACACACTTGAATCAAAGGTCGTATGCGAGAGTTATAAGCATTTATACATGGGGGCGTTTTCATAATTAAAAAATTAATTATTTAATTATTATATAAAAACATTTTCCACTACAGTAACTTATCACCCCGACGCCTCGTTCAACCACCCCAATTTTTCCATCCTTGCGTTGTCGTCGCTCAACCATGCCTCTAATGGCTAATCGAATAGCGTCATTCGTAACCTACTCGCCAATCTGCATCCAACGCCGCCCGTGGCTTCTCTTTCGACCGCCTTTAACAAAATTGCCATCGCCTCCATTTATAGCCGATTCTGGCGATCTCTGATCGCCTAGGGTCAATCGGACCCCGACGTGACGCTGCTCTAATTTCCTCCATGTACATGCCCTCTGATCGTCCTATTGTCATTGTTTCATCCTTAAACGCAAAAGGATGGTCCACGTTTTTTGAATTTTTCAACGCTTTTTCTGGTCAATCCATTGACCTAATTGACGAACGAACACTACTAGTGAATCCATGTCATCGAGAACTACGATTTTGATATAATGATTAAGCCGTCTAAGTATAACTTCAAAAAATCACTTATTCATTAACTAACCATGACATATTACATCATAATCATGAATTAATACAAATTAATGTGATTACTATCTAATTTCATCATTTATAACTGATAAAAGACCATAACGAGTGAATTACCACGTCTTATCAATATATACTCAAATAGGAAGAGTTCCACTAACCGATTAACTGTGCACCCTTTCCAATTTGATGTAGACCCTCATTCTCCCGCACTGGCCTGATGTGTCTCCTCGATTCACATTGGTTCGCTTCAAAGTTATTTGCTTATAATATTCAATTAACGCTGATTTGATTTGATGTGTAGATTTATTGATTTCGGTTGAGATTGGATGGAGATTAGTAGAGATAAATTATAAAAGAGTTATACTAAGATAGAATAAGAAAGAGGTGGCTTTTACATCTATTTATAATCTCAATTTTCAGCCCAATGTCAAAAATATCTGAAATTCAATATATTACGAAAATGTCACTGGTATCTCTTTCTAATTTTTGGTCAGTTTTATCAAATTCGGCAAGTTATAAATGTTTTCTGACTGTAAATGACATTTCAAACGTAGTGGGATAAGTCTAAAAACCTAATTCTAACTTCTGTAAATGTTTACTATTTTGACCTCTCTTTAGGTAAAATTACAGTTTTACCATTTTAATTTAATTATTTAATTACGTAAAATTATGGGGTGTTACAGTTTCAAAACTAGCTTTGCATTTTCTTTTAAAATCTTCTTTCAAATTCAAACCAATATAATAAGAAAATTAGAGAATTTTAATATGAAAATATCTATACAGTTCACTTGATAATTTTAGGTTTAAGTCCAAAACAATTTTCCCCAATATAATTTCATAATTATATTATTCACAACCCAAATTTCCTTCTTTTAAAAAACTACTCTTTTTCCCGTTTCATTTATAACCATCAAATATATGTAGTTAAATCATATTTTATTAAAACCAAATTATATAGATCAAGTATTTTATTCAAAAATAGATTTTTCGTATAAATATAACATTTAACAAAGCTATTTAAAATAATAAAAAATTAACCCTTTCTTCCAGGATCTTATTGCCCCTAGGCTGGTACAACCGATCGACCGGTTTGGGTACAACTGGTTGACCAGTTGGGGTACAACCGTACCATTTCCTAGAGCTTTTGCTCCAAGTAAAAACCAACCGATCCGACTGGAGTTTGGTCGGATTTCGGTGCCTAGTGACATGCTTTTAAGTGTAATTTAGCATATAAGAGGCACGTAGAAAGTTCATAACGTATAAGGTATGATATTTGAAAATTGATTCAAAACATTAAGTAGGTTTTACTTCTGGAGGATGATCGCATACAAATTTCGGTCTTACATCATATATAATAGAAAATTAAACTTCATACATCATCGTCATCAACAGAACTTAATTGATCAATATTAGCAAAATACATCATAGAAACATGCATGCAACAGAATGAAGTCGCACGCTTTAAAGCTTCAACTCCACTCCTTATCCCTACGGACTTAAAGTAGAATTGAGATTGGATTCAAAATTTATAGCAATTATAAGATATTATAGGGTTAGGATAGATTAGGAGCACTTACACTATTCTTTTCTACTTGGAATTGACTTGAGAACTTAAATTTTGCTTGGGGCTTGATGGAGGCTGCCATTATTGAGGGTTTTCAAAGCTTTATTAGTGTTTTAGAAAATGAATATGAGGAGAAACTAAATTCTCTGTGCTGGCTAAAGAAAGAAAAATGGATTTAGCTGGCTTTGTTAACCCAAAAAGCCTATTTAGCCTTTGGAAAATGTATTTTTTCATACATGAGAATTGCTAAAACTTCTTTTTATATAAAGGATCTATGATTTGAAGATCATACAACTGTAATATATATATATATATATATATATATATATATATAATAAAGATACATGGAGAGGGTTCGAGCCTATCAGCTACACTTAGCAGCTTGTAATTTGTGGAGGTGTGTAATAATCCATTTAAAATGAGTTGAAAATCTCGAGATCAAAAAGTGCCTCTGCGAAAGCCCGGTTAAAACGAAGGGTCGGTTGGGATAGACCTACCGAATTCTCTAGCTCTACTCTCCGGAGTAGGGTTAAAGATACAGGAGTCTCAGGCACCAGGCCCACATCACAAAAAATAACTCCCAATACGCCTGGTCAGGAAGCAAATAACGACCATAAAGCATAAAATGAATCGACCAAGTCCAAGTACATCAATACAGAATCCAGATAAACAGTTCAAATATAACTACTAGAAACCTTGGAAAATCAAGGAGAGAACCAAACTAAATTTCTACGCATCTACAGAACCAGCCAATAAGCTCGGGCCAGTACCCAAAGTGTGCGACGAGAAAATATATTTCTGATCGCAATCCTTGACAGCCGAAATCTCCTCGTTGTTGGCACTGTATTCACCGTCATTGTAGAAGACTAGCTTATTATCCATAATTTTGTAATACAGTTCCCGCTCATCTTTCTTGTCGTCTGAGACCCACTCTGAGAATATCATCCATTTCGAGTGGTATCACAAACCACTTTCTTTGCGAGACCAAGTTTTAGCCTTGTTGCACCAGACCGGCTGCATACCTTCAGACAGCTTATATGATAGATCTTGAGCAATGTGCTCGACACTAGATGGGTTAGAATGGAGAGCAATGATTAATTTCTTTTTAAGACTAGTAACTGGGGTATCAATGGGAGGCGGCACAGGGAAAACTAGTGGGGAGCCGAGGGGAGAGACCCAGTCAGGCGAACGTGGAGGCGACATCCGAGGGTTGGCGATAGGAGAGGATAGGGCATCTTAAGGGGGGGTAAGCCGGAGGGATGGAGAGAGAGGAAGAGAGATTGGTTGGATCTAAAGGGTTGGATGGGGGGATGTGGGGGGCTTTGATCTGCCAGCGCCTAGATGGTGGCTTTGGAAGGGGATTCTTAGGGGGGAGGTTACATGGTGAGGCATCGAAATGCGGGCAAGACGAAATTACATGACCAAAGAAGTGACAAAGATTGTAAATAGGCGGCTTCCACTTGTACGAGACGTCAATGTAGACTATCCCGTCCTCAGCAACGAAGACGGGAATACGAGTTGGTAACTGCCTAGCAGGGGTGATCTCAATCAGGGCTTTGGCATAACGAAGGAGCTGTCTACATTCAGTGGATATGTCAAAACAAATCGACTTACCAATATGGTTGGCGATCCAGTTTACTCCGTCAATGGATTGGAAAATTATAGGGATATTAAAGAGATGCCCCCAAACGGGAATTGTAAGTCTTGCTCGCGGGCAAGGTCAACAGAAGGGCCCCATTGAGTAATGATAAACATTTTTTCTTTAACAATAATAGGATCAGATTTCAAAATACGAGATCTCTCCTAAGGCATGAGAATTAAAAAAAAGTACTTCAAGTCATCACACTTGACATCGATCGATCCATGCAACCGCCACAACCCAAGAACATGTTTTTTCATAATGGAGTAGTGGGGAGTCTCATCGAAAAAGTAACCAACTAGATAATCTTTCCAAAAAGCAATACCATAATCAATAATTTCCTTGGGGGATGGGACAAGTTTGTCGGTAAGATCAACTACATATTGCTTAGGAGAAAAAGAGCATGCATTCCCAGCCCTCTTCTTAAACAAAGACGACTATCCACAAACGGGATTTGATTTTTCAGCCAATGGTTTGGGGACAGGAATTGATTTCAACATAGTACGAGCTAGAGGAAGTAAAAGCATGTAGAGAATTGGGGTCAGGGTTTACCTTCGACGGTAGTGCTTCAAACGTGGTGGCCGAAGCGATTTGCAGCCTGAATGCGTAAGAGAATCAACCTCCATACCACAACCAGCACATGCACTAGCAACGACAACGTGGATCGTTGGTAGAGGGGGGAACTTGTCGATCACGTCAAGCCGAGGAAGCAGACCTGCCATCTATTGACCGTAAAGCTGAGGAGCACCACCTTAATGTAGAAACCAACCTGATATGGAGCTCGAAGCTAAGATGAAGCAGGCACGTGCTGGATATCCGAAGATCAGAAGTTGCAAACAGGAACATTAGAGGAGAGAGAAGGTCTCAAAGCTTTAGATCTGGAATCACCATTTTCAAAAACATTCACCATTTTAAAACATATATTTGTATTCAATTTAACTCATTTACGAATTTTTATACTCATTATAACATTCAAATGACTATTGACTTGAAAGAAATTTTGCAGCTTAAAATTTAATTGATTGATATAGGTGGATTTAAGGGTCCAATGGATTCTTTATTTAAAATCAACCAATCAAATGTCCGTTTAACACTTTGTCTTCGTTGATTTTATGAGTTTTCCATGAACAACACCAGAAATACCAGAAATTACTTTACTTCTATCTCTATTAATTATCATTTACAGTATTCTAATTTTGCCACGGGATTTTATGTTTTGAAGAGTTCTCTGATGATTCCTTTTTTATATTTCATTTTTCTAATACCCAGTGAGCTAAGTTTTGCTTGTAAACTACGATGAAGTATGCAAAGTATGCACTAAAATCCCAACACATGCTAGTCATATATCATAGAACTGTTATAATTATGTAATATAAATTTCAGTTATTTAATAAAATTTATTTCAACATTTATAGTATCTATGAAACATAATTCTCATCAATTCTTTCTTGATATTTGCATTTAAATCAAGATTTTTAAATTAAATGACTAATATAATGTAAACTACTTAAACAAATATAAGTAACTAATATTCATTTATTTAACATTCGTAGAAATGTCAATTTCAGTATGTATACCACACTACTAACAAAATGATTAAATCAAATTTTCATTCGAATATAAAATTATATAAACCACATAACAAAAACAAAAATTATATACATAAAGAATAAAATGTCTTTAATTTGTAATTTATAAATTATTTATTATAATATATTTATTTAACATACATTGCACGACAAAATTCTACTTTTAAAGATATTTCAGGTATGAATACAACATTTTTACACCATTATGTTCATACGCACGGGTTCTACACTGCTTTAATCAAAGCTACAGACTTCAATTGAACTTCCACAAAAACATACATGCTTCCAAAAAAACAAACAAACATACATACATACTGAGGGGAAAAAAAACGAACCTTCTAGCATGTTAAACCAATAAAGTTAAAACTGTTTTCGCTTCAGCTCATTGATTAAGACTTTAATGTTGACACTTGAAACTCCAAAAGAACACAAGGTCATGGATTCCCTTGTATAAAGCAAATTTATTCTTATCGATAAAACGATCGTGCCTAATCGCTTGATGTCATCTCTTATCTTGTAGACTTGATTGCATTCTTAAAATTATTAAAGTGTTCAAGATATCGTTAAATTAATTTTTCTTTTCTAGTGCGTTAACAAGTAAAGTGAACGAATGAAAGAATGTCCTATTCAAATTACCAACTTTTCTTGCTTTTTGATATGAGTATATAATCTACTCGTATGAGGAAAATGAATATGTGTTAAGAAAGATTCTTAGCTGTGTCATATGCACAGATTTACGCATTTATCCTAAACAATCTGTGCATATAAATACAAATTTTTCCTCTCTACGTATATTATGTATGAAACATGCGAGTATAGGAGTGACTGCGGGAAAAACAGTAATGTGTTTTTACTTTGGAACGAACATACTGGACCGGGATCTGGGCTTGTGTGTATGGGCTTTTATATAATAAAGCTTATAACCATTTCCTTAAAAATATTGAAACATGAAGATATTTCACCATTGACAAATCCAACCACCGACTTAAAAAAAAAAAGAGAGAGTCAAACATCACTTCATGAAAAGGATAAACCAAACACAATTATGATATGTTATACGACAACGAAAGGTAAGAATTAATATAGTCCATAAAATCAGCACAGGCTATGTATAGCCCAGTACGATCCAAAACTAATTTGCGTAATTCTACAGTCCAAGGGAAGTACTTAACCATAGAAGAATTCCAAGATATTACGTACTTTTTTGATTTTGTCGGTGTGAGATTTGAGGTGATGGAGACTATTATTTTAAATCTGTGAACCACTTCCAGCAGGTAACATTGTGTCACAACCATAACAACTTATGAGATATTATGTCAGGATTCGTTAGCACTTATTCATGAAAATGCATTAAAAACACCACAAAATTTGACCTATCTAATGTATGAAAAAGATATTCATCCGAGAAGGTTTACTTGGCATAGTGGATACTACAAATCACTATTATAATAAATATTGTAAGAATTTTTTTCAATAATTGTCGAAGTTTAACATGTGTCATAGTTAACAACCACATGCACTGCATGTGTCTACCGATCACAATCTGAAAAGAGAAAAAATATCTGAAACCAAATGCTATCTACCTCACTTATGAGCTACCAAATTATACGAAGTCCTTTCCAGATATTTCATTTATGTGTTTACATTTATTTCCTTTTGATACTTCTTCGAAAGAAAATTAACCCAATAAAAAATAAAAATTAGAATGGCATCTCTGTCATACTTTCATATTGTAAAGCGGGTCTCTGTCAAAATTTCATTATAAATCCGGTTCTTATTTTCTAGAAACAAAGAAAAATTATTGTTGAAATATCAGCAACTTTTATAAATAAGTGCTGACATTTCAGCAACTTTCATACATTATTTTCACAGTGTACATAAATGTTGCTGAAATGTCAGCAACTATTATAAATAAGTGCTGATATTTCAGCAACTTTCATACATTATGTTCATAGTGTACAGAAAAGTTGCGGAAATGTCAGCAACTTTTATAAAAAATTGCATCATGCACTGCAATAATCGTGAATAAAAAACAGGAACCTAATTTACATTGAAATTTAGTTAAGGACTTTTCGTGTATTTTGATCTTAATGAGGACCTGTGACAAAAGTACCCAATAAAAAAATTAGAAAGAACGTAAAATGTTCCCAGCTTCCGGCAGGAAGCGCTAGAATAGCACTTTAGTCCCACCAAACTTTTTAAATTAAATAGAGCACCGTCTCTGCAAACTTACAATGACGTGTCAGTTTTAGGACAACACACGTGTTCGCCATATTTTAAGTCAACCTCACGTACCAATTCATAAAATATATCACCGCGTAGGCCCACATCGCGTACGGCCCAACAAGAAAATAATATACCATCTAATTTCTGATACCGTGTGCTATAAATGCACGATATCCCCACACAATATAATGCGCATCAGCCAAATCTTCCACCATCCCCCCTCTCTCTTTCTTTCTTTTTCGATCTGCCATTATCTTAGAAATAAGAAATAAAATGGAATTATGGAGCAGATTGTCCTCTAATAAGAAGTTTCGATACCGCTTAAAGAAGAATGGTGAGTTTCTATATATTCATTTTGCAATTTAAATGATTTTGGGAATTATCCAGCAAATTCTAACGAAAAATTATGAAATGGAAGTAGGTTTGAAGAGATTGAAGAGTGAAGTGAAGGCAAGTGAATACGAGGACATTCAAGTGTTGTGGGATATGTTGCAAAATAACACAAATGCTGAAGGAACTGGAAACAGAAAGTTATCTGCAGCTGCGAAAACAGAGAAGAGGAAGAGGAAGAGTTTCTGTGCTTTGTTTCAGTGGGCTTACGGTAGAATCTGAAAACAAGCATTTTTAAACGGCAATAAAAAGAAGTATGGACTACATTTGGTTTTTTTTTTCTTCTCTTTGTACCCAAATCGCTCCAATATTGTACAGTGGCAGTGAATAAATATTAAGGTAGGGAGATTTTTTCCAAATTTATGTTTTCTGGCAGTAGCTACTTGTTTTGTTTCTCTATGATCTTATCATGGATAATTGGAACTGTATCTTAGGGATAAGTCTAAACTCAATGTACCCAATTCATTTCATGTAAAATGTCGATCAGATCCTGTATTTCTTATGTATTATCATCATCATTTCATTTCCATACTTAACTAAATAATGGAACAATTTTGAGAATATAGACCACTCACCAGATGATTCAAATTCATATTCAAAACATCTATCATGATTCAAATTCATGTAAGCATCTCGCATCCTCAAATAACATAGGCTAAATTAAAACATGAAGCTAAGAACCTGAATTTGAAGGCTGATCATTTGAATTGCACTGCTCAGAGCAATTTATGACTCGAAAAGCAGGTCGCTGCCCAAATTTCAGAAGATGTGCAATTTCGTAAACAGGACGAAGCTGCTGAATCATTTGAACATCTAAATACGACTCGCATGCAAAACACCAAACCGATAGATCGCTGAATATTGTAAACAGATGGTGGTTAAAGAAAACAGAAGGAAATAAAACAAAGAAACGTTATGAAAGTGAATTTGTTACAAGAGTCACTACCTGAAGCTTAAAGCTAGACAGTGACCAGTTTCCTGATGATGATTAACCATGTGCTTGTTGATAAATCGGCTGCATAGAACTTCTTTGCAGCTCAAACATAGCCAGTTTTCATTTGGGTGGTGGCATCTGAAAATTAATATTATATGTTCATATATTTTTCAGAAAATACTTGAAATCTTGTATTATATGCTTGTATATCCAAGTTAGGCATGTTATTCTTTTTCCCACAGCATATAAGCCGACGAATATGGTTCATGACATCGTGCAAAACGGTTACAATAACTTTAAAACACCGTATACTTTCAAGTTCATCCACACAAATTATAGCACAAATTCCATTACAATCTACAATAACACTTTTTTTTTCTTGTACATAATGCAATATCAACAAGAATGCAATTACAAGCCGTTCTCCATTGAATGGAACTCTAACAAGTAAATTAACAAGCACAATGTTATTAAATACAATTTGTGTGTACGGGCTAACTCATTCAAATACTTTGCAAGTTAAACCACCTAATCAGAACAAGGGTTCGAGCAAGTCTAACTATTTCATTTTTCTTTGCTTTTTTTGCATACAAAGATTCCAACTTTTAACATATTTATATCTTCTAGTAGAGTAAATGACATACAACAATGTCATTAGTAGTATCATACAGATCAAGGTTCAAGCCTGAATGGAGACATCAGTTTTTAGAAAATATAAGAGTAACCATCCACAATAGGCATATACTAACTAGGTAACTCATGAACATCTAGCTCTTGAGATATATATTCAGAAGATGAATGTAAAATGTTCTATTTTCTAACTGCAACTCCAGATATGGACATACAGGATTTTTCAAAATCATAGTGATCAAAACCCATCATTTTCCTCAAACTATTCATTGTTTATAAATATCAGGCATGGGACCATTAAGTAAAATACAGAGTGTAAGTTGCATAACTGACTCTAAAGTTCAAACACTTAGCATGTTCTCCTCCATGATTTGCTTTACGATATTTAAGGTCACAGTTCATGGCCATACAGTTGTCAAACAGAAAAGGAAAAAACTGTAGGGTGTTGAATAAAAGTGGATGCTGAATAAATGCAATGAGAAATGCTAGCACCACTCTCCCTTGGAAAGAGTATTGTTCTTCAAGGGAGAGTGATGCTAGCATTTCTCTAAACGTAAATGCAAATGACCCATCAAATCCACACCAAAGAAATGTTTCCTGGTATGAAAATTAGATGCATAGACTGTCAAATAGCATAAACAAAATGCAGAACACACAACTCACGGTAGGGACAGATTCAGGAATTTTACAGGAGACTGGCAGAAGAAAAATAAAATACAATAGCGTTGTTAGTTAATTACAATATTACGAGTTTGAAAGAAAATTAAAACTTAATTAGTTTCTTGATAATTAGTTTTATTAAAGAGTAATATTCACCCCTTGAGACTTTAAAATGGTATACTCGTCCTTTTACATGAACCTTAGCGATGAATAATTCTTTATTTACTCAAATGTTTGATGTTCACCAAATTGTATTATCTTTACCTATGATTAAATTTGCTGTAGAAATTAATAAAGGGATAAAGAAACTAACAATACTTTAGAACTCTTATGGGTAAAGCATTTTACTATTATACAAATATATCATACTTCTAGCATGCAAAATAAAATCTTTTCATACAACTAGTTGACCAAAATTAGCAACCAGAATCATATACCAAAATACGTTTCAATTACACAAAAAGTTACTTGCAGCACCGGAATAACAAAATGGATGAATCGGTGAAAGTAGCAATCGATGAAGTAGAAGATACCGAAATGCCCAAATTCGTTGATCCGAAGATGCCGAATTCTAGCTATCCCAAACACGTTGATCGCGCACGATACCGTGTTTAAAGATCTACGATTCTTCGCACGTTGATCTAACGCACTAAATTCCGTGAATCGGCTTCAGCAGTCGTTGAATCGAGCGCACTCGATTACCCGAAAGTGGAGATAGGAGATTACACTCAACTACCAATTTAAGAAGAGGCACAAAGCTCTCAAACAAGAATTTTATTCAAAAATCAACTACCATTACAAATGACACCACCCCGCTATTTATAGAGGTTACAACTCAACACGAATCATATTACAACACTTAGGTCGGTAACGACCTAACACAGACAACCCATAGATCGTGAACGACCTACCACAGACAACACTTAGGTCGTGAGCGACCTAACACTTATTACAACACAAGACATATTACAACACAACAACATACAAGAACAACATACGACCTAAGAAAAGAATACAAATACAACACTTCAATCGACTCAACGTCCTACGACCTAAGGAGTAATGCGGCACAAGTCATTCCAGCTTTAGGAACTCTTCAAGCGACCTAATTAGGTCGTAGCTTCAGGAACTCTTCACGCGACCTAAGCTTTAGCGACTTACGGAAGTGATTTCTGAAAATCTTCGAGCGACCTACCACTTGAGCGACCTTAAGAAATGCGGCAGTGAGCGACCTAAGAAACTCCTCAGTAGCGACTTAAGAAAACTCAGCGACCTAAGCATTCAAGCGGCATAAGAAAAATCAACTTCAGCGACCTAAAGGTTGCACGACCTAAGATAGGTCGTTCGCGACTTATCATGGGTCGTTAGCTTGTTTGAGCGGCCTAAGGAATTTGGGTGATATGAGCTTTGCTTTGACTCGCTAGGTCGTTCCAGCGACTTATCATATTGGGTTAGGTCGTTAGGTCGTTCCAGCGACTTATCGTATGGATTTAGGTCGTTAGGTCGTTCCAGCGACTTATTGTATGGATTTAGGTCGTTAGGTCGTTCCAACGACTTATCATATAACTCATGATCTTCGTTAGGTCGCTGGGGCGACTTAAAGGTGTTGCTAGGTCGTTGGAGCTCGGTAGAGTTAGGTCGTAACTCGTCATTATGTCTCGTTCGACTTAAGGCATGTGGCTCGTTAGGTCGGAGCTTGTTAGGTCGA
Organism: Allium fistulosum; assembly: GCA_030737815.1. Classification (NCBI taxonomy): domain Eukaryota; kingdom Viridiplantae; phylum Streptophyta; class Magnoliopsida; order Asparagales; family Amaryllidaceae; genus Allium; species Allium fistulosum. Next base: position 971,398,791 of record CM060903.1, read on the forward strand.
AGCTCGTTAGGTCGGAGCTTGTTAGGTCGAAGCTCGTTAGGTCGGAGCTTGTTAGGTCGGACTTCATAGCTCGTTTGCGATCTAAAATGGCGCGACTTAAAGAATAAAATGCTAGGTCGTAAATCAAGGGAGTTAGGTCGTTGGCGACCTAAGACTTCATCAGTCTGGGCTGCATCATCCTCCCCTGGTTGAAAAAAATTCGTCCTCGAATTTAAAAGCTCTTCTTCTTTGAAAACTTTGTGTTCATGGTATGGAAACAATTTGAACGTTCTAAACCCCAACACTTTAGATCGCAGGTGCGATTCATCATCCTTCTCATTAGGTCGTGAACGACCTAGGTCCTTTGAGCGAGATTGCGCGGTATCATCGACCTCTGATTGAAATGAATTTGTCCCGAATTCATTTTCTTTTCTTCTTCGAGACGCGGTCTTCCATTCATTATCTGGTTTAATGCGGCTCTGGCGATAACCACTCTCGTGATTAATCTTGTCTTGACTCTTTGATGATGCGGCTCGACATAAGGAACGCATTGCATAAAACAGACGCGGCATTAGACAGGCAGCATAAGGAAGTGATCTGAGGGAGATGACATATGAAAAAGTGTGGGATGATCTAAGCACTAGATGCCATATCCAATTCATGTAGCACAGGGCTTCATAAAAATAGTGTCGTATACCGTATTGCTTGTGCCAATAGGAAGATGTGATATAGGACCAAAACATGTCGAAAATGTGAGACGATATAAGGAAGTTTAAAATCACGGAACGACTTAGGAAATCACGACCGAAGAAGTGTGAGGACTCATGCTCAGACTCTCGTCTTTCCTTATCTCGTTCAGGTGTGTCCTTAGAATTTTCCCTTGATGTGTTGAACCAACTTCCCCTGACTGTAATGAATTCCCACTCGCTTCTCCTTCAACATGTTTATTTTCATGAAACGATTCCAAGCAATTGACGTTGATAACGTCAACAGTGCGGATATGATCAGGCAATTCCAACTGACAATCACTTTCTTCGTCCTGTCTTTTCAACTCTTTCTGTTCTTTCAGATTCCGAATATTATACGATCGCTGTAGTAGAATAGCGTTTGATACTAGTTCAGTGTGATGTTGAATGTCCTGTAATGATGGTAACTCTTTGGTTAAGTCTTCAGGATATTCGACTTCAGACTCATCGAATTTTGATCCAACTTCCTCAAAAACATCAAAATCTTCACTCGTTCCTTGCCTGGTCAATATAAACAATTCATTACCATTTTTCACATTTTCGACAGGCTCTTCCAAAAATACCAGACTAGTTTCTTCAGACAATTCCTCTGAAATCTCATCCTCAAACTTTTCGAATACTTCAACCTCTTCAGGTGTCTCTAAATCAGAATTTTCTCCGGATTCAATCAACATTGATAATTCATCACAAGCTTTCATTTTATTGACGAACTCTTCCGAAGATAATAAACTATCTGATTCGGCCTTCTCTTCTGTTTCACTTTTACTCCGTTCGGGCTTCTCGGAAACACTGGAATTTACACTTAGCTGGCTCTCGTCCATAAGCTCAGGCGTTAAACAAGAATCTTCCATCATTAAGTTATTTCCCTCAACTCCGAACACAATTTCTTCCTCCATACTATCGACATCCATCTTTGGCGGTGGAAAGTAATCAACTTCTACATCCCCATACTTTGACTCGATTTCTTCATTATCATCAAATTTCGGCGGTTGATAAAAGTCAAATTCAGCAATCATCCTCAACAAGTTATATTCTTCATCTCCTGACAAAACTCCTTCATTGTTGTCAAATTTAGGTGGTAATTCTTCGAACGATTCTGTAGGACCGACCTCTTCAAATTCTTCTAACATTGGTTTAACCTCCTCGGAAGTTTTAAGCCTTTCACTTGTCTCATACCTAACCAACAATTCAGCACTACCTTCTGCTTCTTCAACGCTTTCGCTGAAAGAAAATGGACTAGTCGGTTCCTCTTCCTCTTCCGGCTCGCTTTCGTTAAAATCATCCACTTCTTCGTTTTCACAATCTTTGACAACTAAGGCTTTCATCTTGGGCTCTGTACATTCAATATGTCTATGGTCAGACTTCTGATAATGATAGCGCTTAATTCGGTTATCAGCATTTGTCTTAGGACTTCCATGTACAACTGATTCATTGACTCTTTTAGAAACATTTATACTGCCATTAACGCCTTTATTCTGATTGCTGGAGTTTGTAACCACACCTTTTCCTCAACTCTCTTGACTCAACTTCTGCAATTGTTGGTTCACACGTGTTTGATAATTGTAGGGTAAGAAATTTGCCTTCATCATCCTTTTCATCTTATCCCACGCGACAACTTTGGATTTCCTCATTTTCTCTCTGGTTGATTTAGTTTGTTGCCACCAATCCATAACTCTTCCTCTCAGACTTGTAGCAACTAACTTAACTTGACGATCTTCAGACACGTTGTTGAGTTCAAAAATATTTTCAACCTTTGATAACCAGTCCAAGAATTCCTCTGCTTGTAGACCACCTCGGAATTCTGGAATCTCCGTATCCTTCCTTGATTCCCGGGTATGACCATTCTCTTCAACATTCCTATATCGATTTTGCCCTTGACCTGGATATCGAAAGTGAACACGATCTCCATAACTATCTTCTTCAAAATTAGATGAGCTTCGATGTCGATTCTGAACATTGACTCTTCTATGACCATGTACGTCATCTCTACTTCTTCTTTCCTCTACTCGATATCTTTCATAATCACAATATGGCTCATGCTCGTAACCACGATAAGCTCTTCTTTCTTCATTCTGATAATCACGATTGCCTCGAACTCCACGATCTCGATTTATCGACAAAGATGATTCTCTTCTTTCTCTATCATAACGTGGCGACACTCTCCTTTGATTTTGGATTTATGTCAAACTTCATTCTCTCCACTCTCGAAACCCTTATTGATCCTTTCATCGATACGTTGTTCCATCTGTTCAGGATCTTCACTCCCATACAAATCTGCAACATTATGATGACGGTTAACATATCTCGGAGACATGATCAAATCTTCAATAGATCCAAACACAAACTTCACTTTGATCCAAAAAAAATTCCGAATCAAACTTCCCACTTGTTTGAAATCTTACGAACACCCCAAATAAACAAACAACTTAATTCGAACTCCGAAACTTCAAATCTCAAAATTGACGCCCAACGAACTTGGATAAATTTGTCTCCTAACAAAATCTGAGCAATGTACGGCCTTGACTTACAAAGTGATGAACTTCACACTTTACTTAGTTCGGCTTTACTTGATATAGCTCGGCTTCACTAACTCGGCACAAAGTCTAACACTTTCCTTGGCTCGACTGAAACTCTTCAAAAGAATTGGCTCCAATACACGGCTTAGCTATGATTGGCTAAGTCAAGCTCTGATACCAAATGATGCAGCAGCGGAATAACAAAATGGATGAATCGGTGAAAGTAGCAATCGATGAAGTAGAAGATACCGAAATGCCCAAATTCATTGATCCGAAGATGCCGAATTCTAGCTATCCCAAACACGTTGATCGCGCACGATACCGTGCTTAAAGATCTACGATTCTTCACACATTGATCTAGCACACTAGATTCCGTGAATCGGCTTCAGCAGTCGTTGAATCGAGCGCACTCGATTACCCGAAAGTGGAGATATGAGATTACACTCAACTACCAATTTAAGAAGAGGCACAAAGCTCTCAAACAAGAATTTTATTCAAAAATCAACTACCATTACAAATGACACCACCCCGCTATTTATAGAGGTTAAAACTCAACACGAATCATATTACAACACTTAGGTCGGTAACGACCTAACACAGACAACCCTTAGGTCGTGAACGACCTACCACAGAACACTTAGGTCATGAGCGACCTAACACTTATTACAACACAAGACATATTACAACACAACAACATACAAGAACAACATACGATCTAAGAAAAGAATACAAATACAACACTTCAATCGACTCAACGTCCTACGACCTAAGGAGTAATGCGGCACAAGTCATTCCAGCTTTAGGAACTCTTCAAGCGACCTAATTAGGTCGTAGCTTCAGGAACTCTTCTCACGCGACCTAAGCTTTAGCGACTTACGGAAGTGATTTCTGGAAATCTTCGAGCGACCTACCACTTGAGCGACCTTAAGAAATGCGGCAGTGAGCGACCTAAGAAACTCCTCAGTAGCGACTTAAGAAAACTCAGCGACCTAAGCATTCAAGCGGCATAAGAAAAATCAGCTTCAGCGACCTAAAGGTTGCACGACCTAAGATAGGTCGTTCGCGACTTATCATAGGTCGTTAGCTTGTTTGAGCGACCTAAGGAATTTGGGTTATATGAGCTTTGCTTTGACTCGCTAGGTCGTTCCAGCGACTTATCATATTGGGTTAGGTCGTTCCAGCGACTTATCGTATGGATTTAGGTCGTTAGGTCGTTCCAGCGACTTATCGTATGGATTTAGGTCGTTAGGTCGTTCCAACGACTTATCATATAACTCATGATCTTCGTTAGGTCGCTGGGGCGACTTAAAGGTGTTGCTAGGTCGCTGGAGCTCGGTAGAGTTAGGTCGTAACTCGTCATTATGTCTCGTTCGACTTAAGGCATGTGGCTCGTTAGGTCGGAGCTTGTTAGGTCGAAGCTCGTTAGGTCGGAGCTTGTTAGGTCGGACTTCATAGCTCGTTTGCGACCTAAAATGGCGCGACTTAAAGAATAAAATGTTAGGTCGTAAATCAGGGGAGTTAGGTCGTTGGCGACCTAAGACTTCATCAGTCTGGGCTGCATCAACTAGAAAACAGGACAAAAGTTGTTTTCTCAAATTCAAGTTGGAAGAGGTGATGGATGAGTCTAGTGCAAGGATATCTTGTCAATTATAATCATTCTCGAACCTGCTTAGAAAAATATTGCTCAAGTATGGACCTTACTCAAGTATTAGTATAAAGTAAATCTTCACTTATCATTTTTGTAATAAAAATCAAATAAAGTAAGACATCTAGATTAAAATCATAGAACTTAAGTTGGATTTGATATGATAAATATATTGGTTATAGAAATAAACGGCAAATGACAAATTGTAGTTCTTATAAACACCGTGAGTATAATGGTCTTTTCACATTGAGAACCTGATCCCCTACCTCAAGGAAAATATAAGCCGCAATAAAACTAGATTATGTTTACAAACAAACAAATATCGAAGGTCCAATGACCTTTAAGGCCTCATGCTAAGAGCTGGTCCAATGTAAATTTGGACCCTAGACAAACCTAGTATAAAAAGAAAAGGTGAACTATATATATTTCTTATGACATAATTCAAACCCAGATTACTTCAGGAAAAACATTGTTTACAACTATATATATTTCTTATGACATAATTCAGCAAGATTGGGCACCTTCCCCAAGCCGGGCTCAGCACGGTCGCCCAAACAACCCAGTCCAAGTGATGGTCCTGCCCATGCTCTTGACAATAGCCATATGACCTTTTTCCCTTTAAATTTACCTTTACTCTTACTCTTATCATACAAACTACTTAGATTTTTGTACGTTATAACTATATTGTATTTCTTATGATATAATTCAGTGAGACTGAGTACTTTACTCAAGCCGGGCCCAACACGGCCGCCCAAACAACCCACTCCCAAGTTTTTTTTTTGGAGGGGACGGGGGTGGGGGGTTTGGGGGGGTGGTGTTGGCGGTGTGAAAATATTGTTAATACAAAAAACTAGGGATCTTGAACAATTTATTAGAAACTGCTGAAATGCAGTTGTTAGTATAATCACATTGCTCATGCTTTTGATCAGAATGATTCAAAATCAAATTGGCTTAAAAATTGGCATAATCATCTACAACTTAGATATTTCATGCTTTACCTAGTTTTGAGTGTAACACTATGAAAAACAATTTTGAACACATACCATGAATATTTAGGAATAAACTTGGTACTTTCGTGCAATAATGGTTTTGGAAATGAAAAAGTTGACAGTAGTTTGATGACTTCCTCTGACCTGCTATTATTTCTATATTATTGCAGTTTTATTTTGTTGTTGACTGGGATATTCACAAGTTATTTTTTGAGTGAAAATAAAAATTCTAACATTAACACATATGATTGATATAAGACAAACCAGTTAATATGGTTAACTCATAATTGCACACAGATTACGATTGATTTAAGGCTCAATGATAACTTAGTTTCATGATACGTAATCAGTTTGTTAGATTAAATCATACGTTTGTTTCTACCTTATATTATTTAAATATTTAATTTAATTTGTAGTTGTGTAAAATATCACGCGAGTACATTTGTCATGCATTGATTAAGTTGAGAACTATGGAGAGAGAATCACGTTTTGGTTACTCCATACCGCTCACATTTTATGTCGAATCAAGAATTTGACCATATAAACATGGGATGATATATAACATATTATATACATTCTCGTGTCAAAACAACTATTCTAAATCTCAAAATATTTGTGCAATTTCAATAGGTTAAAAATAATTAAAATACTTTTTCATTAAAAAAAGACAACTGCATAAATAAACACATGTAGCATAACCATTTTTTAGTAAGTTAGAATGTACCTAATATACATTGTATTTACTAGCTAAGTGACTAGCAACCATATGGATATAATCTAGAAAGCAGGGGTGCTTCAGTTATGCGAAGAACTGCGCACCGATACGTATGGGGTGCGGGGGTGCGGGGGGGTGCGGCAGGATACGTACGGGGTGCGCCACGGGGCGTGTCCCGTATTTCCAGAAATGAGTGCGGCGGGATACTTAAAATGGGGTGCGGCAAGGGTAAAGACGTAATATTTTTTATGACTAAATTTCCATACCGGTTTAATTTGAACAGTTACGGGTCTTTTGATTTTGAATAGGAAGCGAACCCCCTAAAGCCCTAAGCCCTAATTCTGCAGCTCCTCGTCGCTCCTCCCTGAGTCGCCTCGACCATCGCCCACCGCGCCTCGACCATCGCCCACCTTGCCTCGCCCTCATCGCCCTTTCGTCTCTCGCCTCGCCCTCATCTCGATTTGACGATTTCCCACTCGTCGCTGCCTCGCTGGTATGTTTAAACATTGAAGCGATTGTTTTTTTTTTTTGGGCATTCGAATTATACAGTTGGCACTAGGCATCGATTTGTATTCGATTTTTTTTGGACTAATTGTTTGGTTACTGTAGTGTTCAGTGTTCATGGATTACTTTATTTTTGCTGAGCCCTAACTTATTTCGAAATGTAAAACAATTAGGCAGGAGTGCAGTGTTGTTTGTTTGTTTTTGAGGCAGCAGATAATTTTTTGAAGCAGCAGTTTTTAGAAGTAGCAGTTTTTTTTTAGGCACTGATTTTTTTTTAATTAACTCTTTTGGTTATGGAAACTACTTCATCTACCAATTCAACTACAAATGTGGAATATACTTTTAATTAACTCTTGATGAGCCGGAGATGGAAGCCGTGATCATTCAAGATGAATGAAATGCTTTAATTATTATGTTTAATGTTGTGTGTTTTAATTAGTAACGATGATGAATTATGTATTTGGCTACTTAGGATGTTGAACCTATTTATTTGACTATTTTGTTTGATTATTTTGTTTATTTAAAATGCATCTGTTGGATTATATTTATATGTATAATATACTTTTAATATTTTAATATTTGCCGTATCTCGCCGCACCCGAATCCTCATATTTTTTAATTTGCCGAATTCATGTATCCCCGTATCACGCACCCGCACCCCCGCACTCGTATCCTTGCTTCCTAGGATATAATAATACAACTTCATATCATAAAATATACGTTGATACTTGTTCAAGTCCATTTTAAGCGGTCTAAAATTTGAACTTCTAAAATAAATCTAATTAAAAAATAATTGCTATTTGGTCTAACAAGTCCTAGAAAGTGACAATTCAATGTATTGTATACCGTATTTATGTTGACAAAAATTGTAAAACTAATATTTCATTCAAGTCCATATAAATTTAAATTTCCACAATTATATAAAAAATTATCTTTAGTTTTCTTACATTATTCTACATTCAAATTTACACGATTTCTTTCTTTCTAAAATTAGTACTTTACTATAAAGAAAAGTATACATAATTTTTCTTTCTAAAGTTGGTATTTCATTATAAGAAAAATATGCACAATTTTTTCTTTCTTAAACATGTGATATTCAAACATATACGATGTTTTTTCTTTTTAAAATTGGTAAATCAAGTGGAGAGAGAAGTACTCAAAACTTGGAGACCCCGCATCCGTATTTGGTTTCACTCTCTATAAGGTCTCCAAGTTTTGAGTACTTCTCTCTCGTTAAAATTTATTTTTGTTAAAAATGATATTAAATTAATGATAAGTGATGACTACTATAGTTTGTTTCCTGATCTTTTATTAATTCTAGAGATTTCCTCATCTCCTTAATTCTCTTCAAATATTTTATTTTCAAATCCTTACAATATACCATTATTATAACTATTACAAAATTCTATATATTCTCTTCATTATCATTTTACATTAAAATATCAAAATTTAATAATTTATACAATTGTTTACAGAATTTTCTCAAATTTATCATATTATTTTACATTCAAGTCCATATATTTAAATTAATTAAATAATCCAAAATTTGAACTTATAAAATAAATCTAATTAACAAATATTTGTTATTTGGTCTAACAAATCCTAGAAAATGACAATTCAATATATTGTATACCACATTTATGTTGACAAAAATTCTAAAACTAATATTTCATTCAAGTCCATATAACTTTAAATTCCACAATTATATAAAAAATTATCTTTAGTTTCTTACATTATTCTACATTCAAATTTACAAAATTTATTTCTTTCTAAAATTGGTAGTTTACTACAAAGAAAAATACGCACAAATTTTCTTTCTAAAGTTGGTATTTCATTACAAATAAAAATATACATAATTTTTTTCTTTCTTAAACATGTATTATTCAAATATATACAATGTTTTTTCTTTTTAAAATCGGTAAATCAAGTGAATTCTTTATCACTAAAATATATTTTTGTTAAGAATAATATTAAATTAATGGTAATGATTAATACTATAGTTTATAATTTTTGAAAAAATAATACATGTTTTCAGCTAATACGTTTTGTGAAAATGTTAACTTTAATTATGTATATTTGTAATTTACGTTGATTAATGGATAAAAATATACAATATTTTGATAAGAGTTTTTTACTTTTTATTTTATTTTCTTTTGGAGGCTGATGTTAATTACTTTTTGAATTTTTTTAATTATGAATTAAAATTATTGAGGTATAAAACAATGGTTTAAAAACCAATTTATATACATCATTAAAAATAATAATATGATTCGTAATATTTCTTTTAATAAACATTTCTTTCAGTCATTAAATAAATACTTTATATCGCTTTGATAATGTAATATATTTATTTCTGATGTTAATACTAACTGTAGGAGCTTTAAATGCATAAAAATATACTGATTTATTACTGTTACACTTTCATTTTTAGAGATTTTTGTCATTCTCTCAAGTAATATTTGAAATTCAATATATATATCATTTATCTTTTAAAAAAATGTACTAAAAACAAAATGTAAACTCAAAACTTATGTATATGAAATATTTATACGTTGAAATTTATGAAAATATTAATTAAAAAATTAATTAAAAACAATAACTTTCATTTATTTTCTCAACATATATTAAATGCTATAAGAAAATAACTCAGTATCCAATGGATTTTATCTACAAAAACATATATAAATATAAAAATAAACAAACTGCATAACAAAAATTACATGCTTAAAAATAATAATTCAACACATAACCCAATTACCTTAACAAATTCACCATTTATTGCATAAAAAATTCAATTCTTTAGATAGTTCAAAATTTCTATAAAATTTGATGATAAAAGAAATTATGTTATTTGATAACAACATACCTAAATACTAATTAAATCTACTTACGAATATTGAAACTGGTTTTTTTATTTTTGAAAAAGCACAAATTAACTTCCACTTAATGTCAGAGAATCACAAACTAGTTTTTTGCGCTTTCTATTTAAAAAAAAATAAGGGTTTAATGTCAATGACCTCTAGCCCAAGTGGTTAGAGGTATGACGCTTTAGACAAAAGTTCTAGAGGTCATGAGTTCGAACCCTTGAAACATCAAAATAAATGCTCTGCTTAAATAAAATACTGCTCTTATCATCAAAGAAACATGTCTTAATTTACATATTAATTAGTATAGGGATTTTTCTTATATTTAATCAAAAACAGGGATCAAATGTTCAATGTCTCATTTCAAGAATTACGTGAATCGAATTATCTTATTTATGCTATTTTAGTTTATTTTGAAAAAATTCATCTCAAACTTATTGGAAAGGTTGAGGTGGAGCCTTGGCGTAATAGTTAGGTCACCCGCATGGTGATCTGGGCGTTCAGGTTCGAGTCCGAAAACAGCCTTTTCGCAATGCGATGGAAAGACTGCGTACATTATCGACCTTCGCAAAGCCCGCTATCGTGAAGGAGCCTCGTGCACTGGGTTTCACCTTTTACCTTAAACTTATTGGAAATGTTAAATTCTAATTATGTATATTTGTAATTTACGTTGATTAATGGATAAAAATATACAATATTTTGATTAAAATATTTACTTCTTTATTTTTTTGTCGTTTGGAGGCTGATGTTAATTACTTCTTGAATTTTTTTTTACGATAAAAATTATTTAGGTATTATGTATATTCGTAATTTACATTGATTAATGGATAAAAATATACAATATTTTGATTATAATTTTTACTTTTTTATTTTATTGTCTTTTGGAGGCTGATGTTAATTACTTCTTGAATTCTTTTTATTACGATTAAAATTATTTAGGTATGAAACAATGGTTTAAAAACTAATTTATATACATAATTAAAATAACAATACGATTTGTAATGTTTCTTTTAATAAACATAGTTTTAGTCGTTAAATAAATATTTTGTGTCACTTTGATAATATAATATATTTATTTCTGAGGTTGATAATAACCGTAGGAGCTTTAAATGAGCTTTAAGTGCATAAAAATATACTGATTTATTACTATTCCACTTTCAATTTTAGGACGTCATTCTCTAAGTAATATTTGAAATTCAATTTATATGTCATTTTCTTTTAAACAAATGTGCCAAAAGCAAATTATTAAACTCAAAATCTATGTGCTAAAATATTTATATGTTTAATTTTATAAAAATATTAATTTAAAAATTAATTAAGAATAATAACTTTTATTTATTTTTTCAACAACTATTAAATGCTCTAAATAATAAATCAGTATCTAACTCGTTAATTATTTACAAAAATGACAATTTAATTCTTTTTATATAAATATATATAAATACATAAATCACATAACAAAAATTACATACTTAAAAATAACAAATCCAATACATAACTCAAGAATATTAACAAATTCGCCATATATTGCATAATAAATTCAATTCTTCACTATTGGATTGCCCCCTATTTTACTCTCCCATATAAGGACAAAAAGATCCAACGGTTCAGATCTTTTGTGTCCAAATAGCCGGCCCCTTTAATTATTCATACAAATATAAAAATACAAATCATATAAAAATTACATGCTTAAAAATAATAAATTCAATACATAACTTAAATAACTTAACAAATTCATCATATATTGCATAATAAATTCAATTCTTTAAAAGATTCAAAAAATATATTGAATTGATAATAGTAAAGAAAATATGTTATTTGATAAAAACATATTAAATACTAATTAAATCTACTTACGCATATTGAAATTGATTTTTTTTTTCGAAAAACTTTTCGAAAAGCGCAATTTAACTTCCATTTGATGTTAGAGAAGCACAATCCAACTTGTGCTTTCTATTTAAAAAAAATAGAGGTCAGATTTACATATTCATTAGTATAAGGACTTTTCTTACATTTACACTAAAAATAGGGATCTCCATGTCTTTTATAGTTATGTTCACTTTTCATTTTTCCTAATGGTAAACAAATATTTTGTAAATAAATTTTATAATTTCCTATATTAATTTTAGATAAATTTTATGACATTTGTCGCAAACAATTAACCTCATATAATTATATTGGTTCATTACCATTACACTTTTAACTTTAGATATTTCAATCACTTTGTCAAGTGATGTATAAATTAATTTAATATGCTAATTTATAGTTATCCATTTGATATATAAATATGGATATATACACATACATATATACATACTTATATATAACTCATTTATACTTAAAAAGTTAAGAATTTTTTTTTGTCAAAATACATAAATATATAAATTTATAGTTAAAATTAAAAAAAAACTAAGTTCAATTTATAACTCATTTACCTCAACAAATTCATTACCCGTTTAATAAACTCTATTTTTGTGGTTATACCGTAAAATAATTTTTTTTACAACATTCCTGTGTGCAACGCATGGGTTACATACTAGTAGTAATAAATAGTCAACTTACTCTCATTCTATAAAGAGAAATACATGTGGACTAGAAAGCAAAAATAAATCAAATTAAATCACCACCCTTCATCTATTATCGACTCATTTGTTTTAAACAAGAAAGCTCATATTATATAATGCATTCAACTTTCTATTCTACCATCGATCAATCTCGTTGTTTATCTACTCTATCTTTAAGTGCTACATCCCAAATCGTAGAACCTCCACATTTTTCAACGTTTTGATTGGTTAGGAGAACAATAATGTAGGATAATCAAGTTTGATAATGATCAATTTGTGATTCACATTAGACATTCTCAATATTATGATTTGAATATATATTGCAATTCTATGAATCCACTTTGTCACCGAGTTTTTGCTATGACAATAGTCTAGTGATTGAATAATGCATGTTCTCAACGCATCATTTTGTTTATTTATCCTTGGAGATCTATTTATATGAAGTGAAAGAATCTTAATGATAGGTAAGCTGTTTCTACATTTTGGAACCAATCCATTTGTGAAGTCTAGAATGTGTACCACCTTCTTAATAATAACTTTTGAAATATAAATATTAACTGTTCCAATTTTAATAGCTAAATGTTTATATTATAAAGAATTAATAATTGGATTGAGCAAACTATTTTGCAAAGTCGTCCTTCATCAATTTTATGTTGAGTATTTTGAGAATTTATTTCTCAAGGCACATGTTCATACTAGTACAATTGATATATGAAAGCTCTTAGTTGTAGTTATAAATCTCCAATTTGATTTATAACCCTAGTATAATCTACAAAGCTTAATTCATTATTGAATTATCAAATCTAATTTGGAATACCCAATTATAAATTTAAAACTTGACTTTGATTGTACTATAAAAAAGACGAATTGGTTATTTGAATTTTATGTAATGCCTTTTTATGTATGCCAATGAAGATAAACCTTCCAAATAGAAATAAGATTGAACACACTATCAATGCACCATAATTTGAGAAAACATTTACAACAACAACTAAGCCATTATTCTCAAACAAGTTGGGGTCGGCTAGAGATGGAATCCAAAACTAAATGAAAAAATTAATTTAAAAGTTATAATAATAACAATAGCAATAACAATAATAAAATAAAGTCAAATAAGTAAATTAATAATAATAGCTAAGTAAAGTAAAATAAAATAAAAATATATATGTATATATATAAGAGGAATGATAATAATAATACTAATAGCGATAATGATATTAATAGTAATATTGGTCAAAGATCAACCTACGTCTTAGGCTCATGTTTTCTAGTTCTATAATCTAAAACTTATAAAACTCAACGCTCATGGTTCTAGTACGTGAATCGCTAACTTCCACTCGCTCCGATCGGTCACCAGCTCTTCGGATATACCTCAATCCTTCAAATCTCTTTTTACTACTTCCTCCCATTTCAACATTGGTCGACCTCTACCTCTCTTTGGGCATTCAACATGGCCTATAATTCCAACACGCACAGGTGCCTCGGGCGACCTTCGTTGAAGATGTCCAAACCATCTTAAGCGATGTTGAATTAGTTTCTCCTCAATCGATGCTACTCCAAGTTTATCACGTATATCATCATTTCTAATTCGGTCTCTTCTTGTATGACTGCAGCTCCATCGTAGCATACACATCTCTGCTACGCTTATTTTTTGGACGTGTTGGCTTTTAGTAGGCCAACATTCTGCACCATACAACATCGCAGGCCTGATTGCCGTTTTGTAGAACTTTCCTTTAAGCTTTTGTGGGACCTTCCTGTCACAGAGAATCCCAGACGCTTGTCGCCATTTCACCCATCCCGCTCGAATTCTAAAACTATCATCTTCATCAATCTCACCATTATACTGCAACATTGATCCTTGATATCGAAATGATTCCTTCTTGGGAACTATTTGTCCAGCCAGAGTGACATCTCCATCTTCCGACCCGACACCGCTGAACCCGCACTTTATATACTCTGTTTTAGTTCTGCTAAGCCTAAAACCCTTTGATTCTAAAGTCCGTCTCCACAGCTTCAGTTGTCTATCAACCTCAATCCTACTTTCATCAATTAACACAACATCATCAGCAAATAGCATACACCAAGGAATCTCACCTTGTATACCCTTCGTAACCTCATCCATCACTAGAGCAAAAATGTAGGGGCTCAAAGCTGACCCTTGATGTAATCCTATGTTAATGGGAAAGTCACCGGTTTCACCATCGCATGCTCTGACACTAGTCACAACATCATCGTACATATCCTTAATAAGTGTAATGTACTTTGTTGGGACTCTCTTCTTTTCCAGGGCCCACCAACTCACCTTTCGCGGTACCTTGTCATAAGCTTTCTCCAAATCGATAAATACCATGTGTAGATCCTTCTTTTGCTCCCTAAACTTCTCCATAAGTTGTCTTATCAAGAAAATCGCCTCTGTGGTCGACCTCCCGGACATGAAGCCAAATTGGTTTTTTGAAACACTTGTCATTCTCCTTAGTCTATGCTCAATGACTCTCTCCCAAAGCTTCATTGTATGACTCATAAGTTTAATTCCTCTGTAGTTTGTGCAACTTTGGATTTCTTAAAAACTGGAACTAGTATGATTTTCCTCCACTCATCTGGCATCTTGTTTGATTTGAAAATATTATTGAACAACTTAGTTAGCCATGCTATCCCTGCATCTCCAAGACATCTCCACACCTCAATGGGAATGTCATCAGGCCCCAATGTCTTGCTTGCTTTCATCTATTTTAGTGCCTCCTTTACCTCGGATTCTTGAATTCTCCGAACAAAATGTCTGCAAGTGTCATCAGCAGAGTCGTCTATCTCGATCGTAGTGTTATCACCTTCTTCATTAAATAGTTTGTCGAAATAATCTCTCCATCTATTTTTTATCTCCTCGTCCTTCACCAAAAATCTATTATTGTCATCTTTGATGCATTTAACTTGGTTGAAGTCTCTTGTCTTCCTCTCGCGAAGCTTAGCTATCCTATAGACGTTTTTTCACCCTCTTTTGTACTTAGATTATGATATAGATCTTCATACGCTCGGCCTCTTGCTTCACTTACCGCTCTCTTTGCGTTCTTCTTTACCACTTTGTACTTTTGCATGTTGTCCTCGCTCCTATGATGATGTAAGCACTTATAGCATTCCTTCTTCTTTTTGATAGCCTTTTGCACATAACTGTTCCACCACCGAGAATCTTTAGGTTCGCGTTTATTTTCTTTTGCTATCCCAAACACCTCGGTAGTCACTTTCCGAATGCGTCTTGTCATCTCATCCCACATGTGATTTGCTTCTCCTTCCATATTCCATGCCCCTTCTACCATCACTCTATCCTTAAACACCCGTGAGGCGTCTCATTTGAGCTTCCACCATTTCGTTCGACTAGTCTTGGCTCCTTTACCCTGTTGAACACGTATTCGGAGACGAAACTTGGATATCAAAAGCTGATGCTGTGAGATGACACATTCTCCAGGTATGACTTTGCAATCTACACAAGCTCGTTTGTCGTCTCTTCTAGTAAGTACAAAGTTAATCTGGCTAAAGTGTTGACCGCTACTAAAAGTAATTAAGTGTGATTGTCTCTTCCTAAAAAAGGTATTAGCTATCATGAGGTCATAAGCAATAGCAAAATTCAATATTTCTTCTCCTTCTTGGTTCCGATTCGTCATATCCAAAACCACCATGCACTCTCTCAAACCCCCCACTAGTTGTACCAACATGGCCATTGAAATCTCCTCCTATAAAAAGTTTTTCGCTACTAGGCACATCCCTAACCATGACATCTAGCTCTTCCCAGAAATTTCTCTTGACGGCTTCACTTAGACCTACTTGTGGGGCATAAGCACTAATGACGTTCAGAATCATATCACCCACTACCAGCTTAACTAGGATGATCATGTCCCCTTGTCTCCTAATGTCGACCACTCCGTTTCTAAAGTTCTTGTCAATTAAAATACCTACCCCGTTCTTGTTACGCACTTTTCCCGTGTACCATAACTTGAAGCATGTGTTCTCCACCTCCTTCGCCTTTTGGCCTGTCCATTTGGGCTCCTGAACGCATAAGATATTTACACGTTTCCTAGTCATAGTATCAACTATCTCTCTTAGCTTTTTTATTAATGATCCTACATTCCAACTACCTAACCGAATCCTACTTTCATCGACTAGCTTTCTTGCCCTTCGCACCCGCCGAGTAAAGTGCGAAGACCCTTGCTCATTTATCACTACATCGGGGCGTCGATGCAGCGCGCCACTAAGGAAGTGACGACCCAGCCCTTGCATATTTTTCACCATATCCGAGCCTCGATATGGCGCGCCACTAAGGGAGTGGCGACCCAGCCCTTGCTCACTTTTCACCATACCCGAGCCTCGATATGGCGCGTCGCTAAGAGGGTTACGCCCCAACGAAATATAATTAGGTTCCATTTCCATAAGATAGGCTGGGGTTTTTACGTTGGCTCGCCAAGCCTATCACAACCCTCCTCCTTTATCCTGGCTTGGGACAGGCTGCATAGAAAACTACACAGGCGGAGTTGACACAATTATAGTGCACAACCAATACAATCCCTAGTAGAAGTCCTCATGGGAGTTGACACAACATCCTTAAATGAACCGCTACCTTTCACAATATAAGCGTAGGCGTTTTCCAAAATAGATAAATAAAAGACCAACCTCATACATCCCAAATTGTGGAATTGATGTTGTATGGTATATTACTAATATTGGAACCAACGGTAGGAACAATCTCTCCAAACAACTTACAATTTATTTTATTTTTGCCAGCCACATCGAGACAAACTAAAATCAACATTTCTTAGTTCGCAAACAAATGACTATTGTTACTTTTTTTAAATGTCAACCTCAATATTCGAACCTAATTTTTGTTTCTTATTTGTTAAAAGTGAACATTATCAAAAAAGACATTTATAGTGAAGTTAGTTATAATTGGAGGATATGATATATCTATCCCATTTAGGAAAGTTGACTATGCCAAAATTTGTATTATTTGGTAAGTTCTTAGAAATATCTTTTACCATTTTTCGAGCATAAATACTTTTTTAGTATGATATTGGTTATCATAATTAAGTTTTATCCTTTCCAAGCACCCATAAGAACTTCACATAATAAATACAACTAGTTTTTTAATGTAACATTAATTATATGAATTATTTTAGGATGATGTAACATTAAGTTCATATTATTATAATTTTTAGAAGAACATATTTGGTACTTTTACAATTTAGCTCGTTAACTCTAAATTTCGTGCAAAACATTATATTTTACCCCAAACTGTAAACACAAATTTTAATATTAGTACCAAATAAAATAATTATATGTCTATTTTAAACTTTAAATCATACATCATTGAACAACCATATAAATTAATGGATCATGTATGTTATAATTTATATATAGAAAATTATTTTAAATTATGTAAATTGATGTAGAAGGCTAAGTGGTCGAATTAAGTAATCATCGTGTTAAAGTAACAACATTGATTCGTTGAAATAAATGTCTTCTTAGTCAAGTAAAAGATTAAATAAAAAAACAAATTAAAAATATTATATGAGCACTAACTATATTCTTTTTAAAAGTTACGGTAATGTGAACTTAGAGCTACAATATTTCAAACTTTGTTAATATAATTAATTTCATATTCAAAAAAAAGTAGAATTCATTACGTAAAGTCTTTCCTTATAGGTGCTTGAATATGGATAAAGATATTTATAACCACTTATATTAAATAATATAAATTTGGACAGAGACAACTTTCCTGATATGCATGCATACAGCATATCCTCGAATACATATCACGTAACTAACATAAATAGCGTTCATTAAAAAAATACTTTTGCCTTTAATACTTATGAAACACAAGTCAGGTTCGAATAACATGTTGACAATTTCAAAATAATTAGTCATTTGTTTAGAGGTGAAGAAATATTGAGTCTAATTGTTGGTATCGATTTGGTTGGAAAGAAGCAGTTGTATTTTTCTTATAAATGCTTGAATAGTTATTTGTTCGAAGAGATTGCCCCTAACCATCTCAGATAGACCACCTGAGTTAGAGGTCCTTAACTTTTACGTTTGAAAATTGAATATTGATTCCATAATGGAAGCGTTTTCTAATAGAGTCCATAATGGAATTGATTTCTAATTGGTTCCATTATAATCCATTTATGATGTCAATTCCAGAAATTGAATCAATTCCAAATATCGAACCGACTAATGGTAACGAATTTATTTTTGAGTTTGATATAACTTAGGATAAAAAACCAAAAAAAATACCTCCTTGTTGTTGCTTATTTTGCTCGAAGTAGGGTAACTCAAACCCGAGACAATAGTTTTATTTTGAAACGCATGTGTTAGTATCACATGCGTGAGGTGTGCGAGGCACACAAAAACATGCACCTTGCACACCTCACATAGGCGATATGTTTTAGAGGCAAATCACATTTTGAAATGCATCAAGGCCTTTCGGTTTACACCTCGTCTTGAAGTGCGCCTTAAATGTGTTTTTTAATACATTGCTTTATACTAATTCAAAATGTAATTGGTTACCGATTTAGAACATTGTTAATTTTATATAGGGTTATTTTAGCTTTGATGTCTTAAACTGCTTGGAGAAACGATTATACAAAACTAGCATGAAAAAAGCAATAAACCTTAACTCTGCATAATAAAAACATATATGCAAAACAAATAATATTTGCAGTTTTGCACAAATGTGCACACCTAGGTGCAAGGTGCAAAAAAGCACAAGACGTAAGTCTTGCTACCTTGGTATCAAAGTATTATTCATGCAAGGAATTTCAACTAATAATAGTGTTGAGCAAATCATGTTGTACGAGCTGGCCGCTCAAGGACAAGGCATATGTTCGAATAGTATATCGGGATTGCAGGTTCAACAAGCAATATGTCATGTTCACAACTGTGAGAATACACCAGAATAATATTGAAGGTAATGTGGGGCTAGGAGGGTCAAAGTTAACCGAGGGAAAACCTAGCAAGTAAGTTTGAGGTGGTGGTAGGATCGACAAGAAGTAAATAGGTAACTTATTGAATATTCAAAAGGATTAACAAAAAATAAGATATTTTAAAGACGTTAAATAAAGTCTATCTTCCAAAAGCAAGCTTAACATCTATATTCCAAAAGCACCAATAAAAATTAAAAAATAAATTAAAAACTAGAATATAAAAAATCAAAATCGTTTTCGATAGAAATATAAATATCAATATCAATGTATCCACATTCAAAAGATAATAATGCATATCAAAAATAATTTTAAACATGATTTTCATTCAAAGACACTAAGAATGAAGAACAAAAAAGTCACAAAATCAAACCACTTGACAATTGGTAATATTCCTACTAAGTTATTTTGATCATATGAAAACAATTCAATGATTAATAACCAAGTTTAAAATGGTAATGTCACGGTTCATAACTTTGGAAACATACTCGTTTCAGACCCACATCATTGGATAGAAAAGACATAACACTTCAAGAATGTTATAGATTGCCTAAGGTGTTATTCTATTTGCTTTAGTTGATGGGTGTTATCTTCTTCAAAATTTCTAAATGTTGAATAAAGCTTCTGTTATCTTAAAATATTAAGATGGGTCGCTTCGAATTTTATATATTGATAATAAAATATTATGATTTGAGGGGGGGTCCTGATCCCCCTTGGTTGAATGTGGCTTCGCCACTGAAGTTTACCGATAAAAGTGCGGGTAAGGATCCAACAAAAGATGAAGATGGTTAGCGCTGATGCCTCACAAATAAACTTAAAAGTGAAGTCTAAATTAGTTATGTTAGGATTGTCTTGCATGCGGAAAACAGAATCACCGGTTTGAAATTGAAATAGTCTCAATATCGCTGAATAAATTGGAGTAGTTTATAAATATGGATAGGTAGGCATTCAACACTGGAGATGGGAAGCTTGATCCGACAATCATTACACAACAAGTTAAAAGGTAATCCTAAGCTGGCTAGAGTATTGAGGATGTGGTGAACAAAATAATTTAAGTATTATTAGTATTTTGTAATGTGAAGTACGTCAATCTCATCTCATGTTCTATACTCATGAAAGACTAGAGCGGTTCCAACAGGCGACTGATGTTTGTGCGGGAGCGGAAGGGCATATGCTTGATCAAGTAGTAACTGTTTTGGTTCAACACTGTTTTTGGACTGATACTGCGCAATATCAGTTAGAAACATTCAATGAATTTTAGCCCCCCATCTTAGGGATATATATCGCCTAAATGGAAATCCCTAATCCCAAATACCAATTCGATTCAAGAAGATGCATATAACAAACGAGGATTATGCGTTAAAAAAAATGAAAACCTGAAACAAGAGGAAGTAGGAATTGGAATCTGAAAGAGATCGGACGACAATGAAGAGAGATGATCGCATGAACTTCGCGCTTCAACCCAGCCACTCTCCGATCCGTACAGTTCCTCGCTTCCATCAACCTTGATTTGTATTGAAAACAAAACAACAAATTAGATTTTTATAATTCTGTTCGAGTTTTAATGAAAAATTTCAGTACCGTCTCCGAGCAAGAACCAGTCGACATTGATTTTTTTTTAAGGAACAGTGAAGGTTGACAGTGTTGATTTTTATTGGAAAATTTGCAAACTTACTTGGTAAACAATAATACAAAGAACCTGGTTTTGATAATAATTACAAACATAGGTCCGTTTTTGCCACGTAGACGACGACGAATTTTCAAAATGCGCCTTCGGGCGAATTTTCAAAATGCGCCAAAAGGCGACTTTCGGAAATTCGCCCAGAGACGCATTTTGAAAATTCGTGTTCGCAAAAACCCTGCATATGAACAAGACAGTTTGCAGAGAGTTTATCGAATCTAACAATCGCATACATATATAATTTCTTATCTAACAACTTTCGTAGATATCAGCTTGCAAATCTAACAATTGCGAAGTTCATTTAAGTTCGATACATAACTAGTTAGTTTGATACATAGAAATTACATTCGTTTAAAATCGAATACACAAAAATCATAATTCGTTACGCGGTCATACATTTGATAATAGAAGTTTAGGTCGCTGCAGTACATCGCTTTCTGTTATGGTCCCGTGATCCACATTTGTTGCACCTGTTTGTTTTAGGCGTTTGATGCTCGTCCATAACGTTTTTGATCCTCGTAGATTTAGATCGTCCAGGTTGTCTTCTTGTAGGTGGAGGCAATATATGTGGACCGGTGTATGGTCTTCAGTATCTCTTATCACGCACCGGATGAAACTCTGCCTCATATGAAGCTTTGTAACTTCGAACAGAGTACCACTCTGATGCGAACTCATGATGTGCTCTGTTAGCACCGTAATCCTGTGCCGAACAAGCCGTCATTACATGGGCACATGGTATTTTTTGCAGTAGGGGGATGTTGCATGTACATGAGCGATTAGGACCGTCAATTAACACTTTAAATTCATCGCTGTAGCAATGAATAACTTGTCATTATGTTCGACTAAAGCGAACTAGTTTACAACGACGTGCTTCAATAGCTCGATCTGCTATTTTAGCTTTCCATTTTGGAGTCAAACGTGTTGTGATAGCATCCGCCGTCTCTCGTCTCTTACAAAAATATTCAACCGATCGAAAGAAGGTTTGTGCAACCAACGCCTTTATATGTAATGATCGAGCACCTT
Source organism: Allium fistulosum (assembly GCA_030737815.1). Classification (NCBI taxonomy): domain Eukaryota; kingdom Viridiplantae; phylum Streptophyta; class Magnoliopsida; order Asparagales; family Amaryllidaceae; genus Allium; species Allium fistulosum. The sequence goes on from CM060903.1 coordinate 971,420,976, forward strand.
TCAGCACACCATTAAAACTTTCGGATGCATTGGTGGTCATAACATGAAAGCGTCCTCCATCGTCTTTGCATAAGGCCCAATTCTCTTCAAAATTCCCTAAACTTCTTTCAATCCATTCATGAGCCCGTGAATTTTTAGCTTTAATTTCTTCTCTGATTTTTTTGTACTCAACTACTTCTGAAGCACATGCAGCTGAATAAAATAAAGTTGTAAGTCGGTTATCCCTAAAACCCGCTGTTTGAAAATTAGCTTTAAGATGTCGTGCACAGAACCTATGTTTGTGTGGTTTTCGCCACTTCCTATGTAAAGCCTTCGGAATTCCTTTCATCTGATCCGATATGAAAGTAATACGACGATTGCAAACACTGTGAATGAATTCACGCATGCAAGAAAAAAACCAACCCCAGCTATCATATGACTCGGATTCAACAACTGCATAAGCTAATGGAAACAGACAGTCATCCGTATCTACAGCAGTAGCAACAAGCAACGTCCCTTTGTATTTACCATACAAATGTGTTCCGTCAATACATAGCAATGGCCGGCAGTGTAGAAAACCTGTAATGCAAGGGCCAAATGCCCAAAACGCACGATCAAATACGCCAACTTCATCGTGGGTCACATGTCCAACAGTCCCCGGATTACTTATCTTTATTTCCTCAAAATATTGAGGCAAAGTCGCATAAGATTCGGCCCAGTCATCATAAATTCTTTCTATTGTTTTGTTTAATGCTCGCCAAGCTTTCATGTAACTAATTTTGATGAACAGTAGGTCGTCGACAAGCACTTGGACTGTACCTGCTGTGATATCCAAATCGGCCTTGACAAATAACATGATTTTTGACACAAGAAAATTAGAAGTGGCTTGCTTGTGGTTGGAATTAACTGTAGGATTGACACAGGTATGTTCGCTAGGCAACTTTCTGATTTCCCACCAGCCAGACAGCGATTTCTTTGAGACTATTGCATGTATTCTCCATGGACAGTTAGTGTCAACATTACAGATAGCAGTGTATATAGTTTTATTCGACTTGATCGGCTTGTATGAAACTCCATGTAGAATTGACCATTCGGTTAATTGGTGTAGCATATTTTGCTTACTTTCAAATACCATTCCAACAGCAAATTCATTTTGTATGCACGCGGTTGAAAAATTTTCCCCAGCAAATTGCAGGTTAGCAACGACTGATCTTACCATCATTTGTGCAGTACATAGATCATCATCCAACGGTACTTCCATTTGAGCTTCTTCACCATTACCTTCAACATCATCTACGTTTGGAAAATCGCAGTTTAATGATTCATTGTTCACCTGCATTCGTTCTACCCAGCACGCATTGTTATTAGTCGTCGTAACAGCCATACTATCAATTTGAGGAACATGTCCGATGTCTGTATCTATACTAACATCCATATCAGTGTTAATATTGGAATCATGTGAGCGTTGTGACGGTCCAGCACCACATTCTGCAGCAGTATCCTCAAGACTTGTACATCTGTTTACAACCGTATTTTAGTACGAAGCTAGAGTAGATAGGAAACATTACCCAAATAAATTGCTAAACATACCTTTGACTTATAACATACATTTATGATGGAGTAGGATGTACCGGTTCCGACAAATGAATATTTTGTTGTTCAGCACGGACATTTTGTAGATGCATTTGTTGTTGAAAGCTGAATGTGTTAGAAGAAAGTATTAGGCAATTGTAATTTAAAAAGGTACATGCAAAATATCAATGTTAACAACGATACCTTGGATGCATCGTTGGTGGTGTATAGTATGGAAAGTACTGTTCTGGAGTTGGTTGCGACATCATGTAATGCATGAAACCATAGTTTATGGGAGGAGGACCATGACCCTCAGCATGTACATATGGATTACTGTAAGTAGGAGAACCTAAGCTTGCTAAAGGAATATCAGTTTCCAACATTTCTGTAAAATGCCCTAATCCTGTGCTAACGATAGGAGATTGTACATGTTCTTGCAGATTTTCTTTTGCAACTTTCCCAACGTACAACTCAATGGATTTGGTAACCGCAGAAAACATAACTTCAACATCCTCATCGTTTGAAAGTGTTATTGCTTTTGAACCCGAATCCGTAGGCCAGTTAACGACCAACTCAATATCAAATTCGATTGCGTTTATTTTTGTCGCTTTGTAAACAGATTCTTTCAACTCAAATAGTGTGCAACATTTGCGTACTCTCCCTGGTTTACAAAAACCGCCGACATACTTCCCGTTTTTTTGTTCGTCGACGATCAGTTCACCGTCGTAGTAGCAAAGTGTGGGAATGAGATTTCTAGCCATTCTACAAACAAATAGTTTTTATGACCAACCACTTTCTGTCCATTCATATGGAAATATTTTAATGGATGTAAAAAAGCTAGGGTTTGTAATTTTCTTACCAATTTCTATGCAGGGATATAGTGAAGACGTTTGCGTAGACCAGCAAGGACTCTATGGCAACAAACAACAGATTATCGAAAGAAATTGAGTCTTGGTGTTTGGGAATGTAAGCTGAAAGAAAATGGGTTCTTCAGATCTGAAAAAAACTTGGGGTATGTTATGAGGAGGTGAGTGCTTAATAAGGTTAGATATAAAGAATTTTATGAATAGGCGACTTTTCAAAAGTCGCCTTTGTGCGCATTTACAAAAGTCGCTTGAAGGCGAGTTTTGAGAATTCGCCCAAAGGCGACTTTTGAAAAGTCGCCAATTAAAAAAAAGCCTAAAACACGATATAAAACAGATTAGCAGTCTGTTGAACTACAGGATACCTCTCAATAGAAAATACAGGACGGACAGATGATAAAAAGCAAGTACATACAAACAACAACCACCGGATACTACTTTACTACCAATACATCAAAACATACGGTCAAATCACGTGGTAACCGGTAGCACCCTGCAAGCATTTCATTGCGAATTGCAATATTCATCCTCTCCAAGCGACTAACCTTAGCTTGCATCTCAAGCGCGTATTGGACCCCCCTTTCTGTCAGTGGAGGATCAAACCATTCAAAAATTTACAACTATGCACCCCCTAATCCGTCTGTGCATCGATATACGCTTTACAGCCGTAAAACCGACATCATGCATTTCTCTGACTTTTGGAAACAACGTTACATTCAACTCCGCAATAGCAAAGTACTGAAGGTCCCATGATGCTAGAACTTGATCTATCAGGGTTTTGATGAGCAAGTACAGTCATCAGTCTGGAATGCAATGATTTTTGAACCGGTTGGGGATTCTCGAGTACGACATTTGCCTGCGTAGCACAAACAAGTTCGGTCTCTACTTCTTCATTTGTCTCTGTAGCATCCACTGTTGGTAGATCTTCCACTTGGGTCTTCGGAACAAAATCGACCTCATCGTCTGCGCCCTTGTTCCGCTCGTAATTGTCATACATTTCCATCATCGTTTGATCATCGATCTCCCAATCATCCATTTTCGCCTAGAAGAAAAGTTGAATAAAATACCCAAATTAGTCAAACTTGCAACCATGGTTTTGGGTCGATTTACTTTCCGATTTGAACAAAATTAAAGAATGGCGTACTATACATCAACAACTGTGAGAATAGAGGAAAAAATTGGACAAAATACCAACCTTAATGACTTCTACGAATGATTTTCCACAAATTTAGGTTTTCGGTTCGACCTGAAAGCAAAAAGAAATGGAAAAGGAAGAAGGGGCTAACTGGTTATAACAGTGCAGGTATCTATTGGCGAATTTTCAAGATTCGTCTTTGGGCGAATTTTAGGAATTCGCCCATTGGCGAATTTCAAGAACTCGCCCATTGGCGAATTTTGAAAATTCGCCCACAGAAACCTGCTGCTGCAAACAGAGCACATTTAACAAACAAAACTACACACATTTAACAAAACAAAACACAACTACACACATTTAACACGACTACAGCATATTACACAAACAAAACACAACTACACACATTTAACAAAACACAGCCACACAAATTTAACAACATTTTACAAATCCAAACAACATAAGTTTGTACATTACATATCACTTTCCACATCACCTCTAACTATTCACATCATACAACATTATCGACTTAGTCGTGAAGCTCATGAAATTCGCGCGGGCTTCTTCTTTGCCGACGCGTTACCAATGGTCTCGAACTGCTGCTGCTACTGCTCCGTTCTATGCGGCTAGTGGAGGACGAAGGTAATGCGGCCATTGGTTGAGATGGGTCGGGAACAAATTCTTCGTGTACCGATGCAGCTTGTGACGAGGTGCCTTGTGATGATGAACCCGCACCTCCTCTAGGACGACGTCGTGTGTACACAAGCGCTGGAGGCGCTGGAGGTGGAGCTCTCGGCCTATCAAGTTTATTCCTGCATAACACAACATCTAAAATCCTTTGGATGTTAGTGCACATCCTCCTACCCTCCTCGTCGGTTTGTCGTTTGCGAAGATTTTCTACTTCTTCCCAAGCCATGCTTACACCAACTGCCTGTAAAGTTGAATGAAAATTAGCAAAAGACAAAACTATCATAAGTAATTGATATACTACTTACAACATCAACTTACCACATTCCTCTTAAGGGGTGCTCTGGGAACGTACGGACTGCTATATACTGCCTCCACTGGCGTCGTAAGAACACATCGCCGTGTTATGTTCCAGTACCAACGTTTGTACCGCTCTAGCATGATGGTGGGCTCCCTCTCAATCTGGGTAGCTGTATGATGATCATTCCACAACTGATGGTAGGTTCCATACTCCTCTGCATTGTACGTAGACGTGTAGGGTGGCGCATCATCCAGTATATGCTGCATCATGCCAAACTGTCTCATAACCCTGTCGGGTAAGTGAAATGCAGTCTGGGTGTAAGATATGAGTGGTACTCTCACAGTCAACAAGTATCTAGCAGCTGTACACATGGATAGAAGCTGTGCTAGCACATCTTGTGTGTACGGTGTCCATGTCACCTTGTCATCCTCCAACACATCTAACTCGTTGCGGTAGAACTTCACACTCCGTCTTGGAGTTTGGCGCGTTTTTTTGGTCCTACCCACCTGTGATAAGATGTTAACAATTGAATATTACCTATGAAAATTGCACAGTTAAATTATTTTAAAAGGATAAAAAATATACCGAGACCCAAGCGGCATCGACTGATCGACAACAACGTTTGTAACTAATAATCTTCCGATCGGAAGATAAGTCCATGACCAAAGCTGCATTTATAAGAAAAAATTACGATAAAAAATGAAATAAATCATGTAAAACAGTAAACTATTGAAGTTTGTTTCAAACCTGTACTAGTGTCAGACATCCACCAATAGATTTATTCTCCAAAAGAGAGAGCCTGGATAACTCCATATATGTATAAGATAGCACAGCACTGCCCCAAGAAAACTTACCACACTCCCCTAAATCAGCAATATACGGTAGCCATTTCAGATCTACCCGAGTCTTTGTATGGTCGCACATCAATCGGGAAACAATGATGTGCAAAATAATAGCACGTGCTCGCTACTGAATCTGAACCTCTATAGCATCAGCAGGAATATTGTACGACAATTGACGTCTATACCACGTGACTTCCACGAACTCATTGCCCCTTGTTTGTTCGGGGGGTGGGTCAAGACCAAGTAAATCATGACACAATTGCATATAGTCATATGCCACTTCTCCATAAGCCACTGCATTGCCTTCAATAGGCAAACCTAACAACACGGCTACATCTTCAAATGTAATCGTCATCTCACCAACAGGGAAATGAAAAGTGGAGGTCTCCGGTCTCCATCTATCTACCAAAGCAGTGATAAGATAGTGGTCAAGCTGAATGTATCCTAACTTCATTATGTGTAAAAAACCATCCCTCTCAATCTCAGCCAATACTCCTGGATGGTTTGAAGTCACTTTCTTCACCGACGTGGAGTGATCTATAGTTGTATCTGGATCGTCACGCTGATTAAATGATAAATACAATTAAAAAGCAGGAATTAAACCAACTGACACAAAATTATATTTTTTTAAAAACCACCTGCATCCATATGTCGTTAGAAGTACGATGATGTGCTTAAAGAAATAATACCCTTCCATCAACGGGTCCGGGCTCCATCTCAACATACTCTGCAAAATACAAATATTAAAAATCAATTCATTTCGATAAAAATAATACACTAACTAAAAATTGACAACCTCCTAACCCACAAAGTAGTATGAATGCACATAAACTCCTTGTCGTTCATATAGATTGCTTATAACAATAATCTTAAGTTGCTTTTAAGAACCTTTTTTAATATGGCTTTTATAAACTACTTCTAGCTTAGTTAAAAATCAAAGACTAAAATGTGTACAAATACCTGTAATGATAGTGTTTTAAAGCTTTATCAACAGTGATATTACAATGATTTACTTTAAAAGCACAATTTTTTTTCATGAAGTAACATTGCAAAAAAATCATGCCCTAAATTAGAAACAACAAATTATGGATATAGATTCATACCTATTTCTTGTTCTATACCTGACGTGCTTGCCATTGACTAATTTGTGAAAGAATTTGAATAAAAATTGAAGAAATGGAAGTGGAGGAAGGTTTTGAGGAATTTGTGCCTTTTGGGTTTTGGTTGGGAGAGTCGGGAGAGAGTGGAAATGAAGAGGGGGCTGCTGTTTGGTTAATATGCGTGCAGGGTTTTTGCGAAGGCAACTTTTCAAAATGCACCTTTGGGCGAATTTTCGAAAGTCGCCTTTTGGCGCATTTTGAAAGCTCGCCCGAAGGTGCATTTTGAAAATTCGTCGTCGTCTACCTGGCAAAAACAGGCCTATGTTTGTAATTATTATCAAAACCAGGTTATTTGTGTTATTGTTTACCAAAACAAGTCCAAGTTTGCAAATTTTCCATTTTTATTTTGGTTATTCCAGAATGGATAAAGCATCATGGATTAAGAACTTTTACTTATTGGGCTGGCCGCGTTAAATAGCACTAATTGATAACTTATTACAAATGGCCTGTCCATGCGGCCCAAGCATGGCGAAATCTAATCTTCATTATCTCTCTATCCTCTCCTTTATAAACAAATCATAATCTTCATTCTAAATTGAACTTTAGGAGCCTTCATCCTTCTCCTTGGTGGCCGAAAATAACCCTCCACTCCCTCCATCTCCTCTAATTTTCAAGCTCAAATCAAATAAGTTAAAAGTTATTCGATAGTCGGCGGTCAATAATTCGAAGTTAGCACCTTCTGGATTGAAATAAGATTCAAAGTAGCTCCTATCTTCGTTTCAACATATATTTGATAGGCCTTGGTGAAGGTATGTCTCTGATTTACAAATATAAATTAATATCATATGATTTTTAGATCGATATGTGACAATTCTAGTATATTGATGCTCTATCGCATGTTGAAGGTTGAATATATATTGGTGCATTTTTATACATGGTTATATATAAAAAAATATGTATGCTTGTTGGATTAACGCTCACGGCCAAACAATTAAAAAACATTTTTTTAATTAAGTAATATTATATAATATATTTTATTAACTAATTATATCCTAAAGATTAAAAACATATAATAAACATTTAAATTTTATAAAATTTTAATTTTGCATAATAATAATTCAGTAGCATGGAAAAATTTATTTTAATATATATTTTTATTTATTATATATTTAAATATTAATATAACTATTTATTTAACTTGAAATTGATTAAATAAATAAATAATACACACACACACATAATATAATACAAAATTAAGTATAAGATTTTATATAGTAACATTACATAATTTTCAAATTTCACAAATGATTTTTTAATAATTTTAATAATTATTTAAATTAGTTTTTAGATTTATTTTATAACTATTTATTAAAATTAAATTTAAATTGTAAAATAATTAATTTTTTCCTGAGTCCGTGAGCTTCCAAAATGCTTGCACTAATTTTATAAAATTTATTACCTATATATTTATGTATATTTAAATTAATTTTCAAATTAATTTTATAATTATTTATTTTATAAATAAAAAATTAATTTTTTTCTGATGTCATGAGCTTCCAACAAGCTTGAACTAATTTTATAAAATTTATTAATTATATATATATATATATGCATATAAACAAGTATTGGTATATTTTAAAATAATTATTATAATTAAAAAATATATATGTATAAATAATTATAATTAAAAATACATTTGTGTGTGTATATATATAATATTTTTAAATTATTTTATATTAATTATCAAATGATTTTGTAAGTTAATATAAATAAACATTTGTATAAAATATATTTTGAATATTTTATATAAATTATTATAATTATTATTTTCGCATATATATACTTATATCGTTGAATTTTACATATACATAATTTATATATATGTATTTGTGTGTGTGTGTGTGTTATTTGATGCACATAGATATATTCATTTAAAATCGCATAGAATACTAGAGGGGCTAACATATCCATTGCGGTCTAAATCCCGATAGTTATATAAAGACTTATCAAACCTTACACGGATTGGTATGTTACACATGCACACACATATACGTGTGTATATGATACATATGTATTTTTAATATAACAACAATATAATGTTAAAATCAAACTATATTATAAATTTAAATAAAATAGCGATCTTATTTAAAAGAATTTTAGAATTATTTTAAATGAATTAGACTACATAGACCCAATAAAAACCAATATGGTTAAAAAAAATTCAATTCACTCATTTCTTCTGCTATGGGCTAGCCCAATTCCAACAATGGTATCAGAGCCAAATAGCATATACAGTCTAAATTTTTCATATTAGGGCTAATTAATTAAGCATACGGCCTAGTTAGTACGGTGTCTAATACAGGTAATGTCCACGTTGGATTGTTAGGTAATTAAGTACCTTGTTCTACTAGCTACCGGCTTGGCCCGAACTATTATGTGAGCCTAAAGGTTGATCCTAATAGAAAAGACCTAATTTGAATTGGGCCTTGGGCTAATTTTAAAATTGTTTTAAAATTAAAAATAAAATTTTTAAATTTAAAAGTTAAATTTTAAATATTATAAATGTTATAGTATAGATTTTCAAATTATTTCAAAAATTAAAATAAAATTTTTAAGTTTAAAAGTTAAATTTAAATAAAATAAATATTACAAAAGTTATGAAATAAAATTTCAAAATATTTCAAAATATTATAAAATTAAATGTATATATATATATACACACATGTATAATATATGTAATGATATAGGTTATGTTGATTTGAATTGTTTAGGACATGTGAGTGTACATGTATGTATAAAAGAGTTTCTGAAATTAATAAAATTTATTTAAAATTGTTTAATTAAATAAATTGATTAAAAGTTAATTAATGAATTAAAATACATATATATATATGATATATGTGTTTAACTATAAAGGGTATAATATATATATATATTCGGTATAATGCATTATAATTAAATAATTAATTAAAGTGTTAGTTATTTAAATATGATTTAATTAATATAATATTGTACATAAGACAATTATATAAGTAAATCAAGTTATAAAAGTCATTTAAAAAATATTATATAATCTAAATGTATAGTAAAAGGCAGAATCGATAGAAACCCAAAATGGACTTAAGTAATAAATACATATGTATAGTATGCATACGTGATTTCTGATGTGTTCGACACTTGAATCACGAGGATAACTTATATGAAATATATTGTTTCATAAATCGATATCACTCAGTTGCATATATTGAAGATTATGAATCTTTAATATAAGTGTTGCCCTCTACCATTTATATTTTAATAAATTACTTGCATACTCTTTGGTTGTTGAGCAAATTCTAGCTAGAGATGTTATGTGTAGTATTATAAATATATTCACTACCTGAGATAAGATAACTATATGTATTTGTTGAGCAAACTCAAGGTACATATACTATACTTTGGCCGTCGTGAAATGGTATGTACGGATGAATATTTTCTTACGATTTGTTGTGCAAACTCAAGGTCGAAATGAGATTAGGACAAGGAACCAAGGGTCAGAAGTTGTATATGATACAACCGATAAGGAGTTATCCATCGTTTCTAGCACTATGACTTGTGGAGCAAACTCAAAGTCAGAATCCCAAAACCGACCAGTCCTAACACCCACTAGTGAAATCGAAAGACTTTGAAGAAACATAAAAGACTAATGGGAGCCTTATTCGAAAATTAAATGAAAACATTTAACATTTCTAATACTGTAAGAACATATGCTATGTAAAATTATAATAATCTACATCGATACATTTGTGTAAAAAATATAATTGATAAAATCTTTATAAATTAAAATATATAAAGGAACTGAATTAAATATTGACAAAGAAATATTAAATATACTTATCAATAAACTTTTGCTTGTTGACTCATGCAAGCGCCTAATTAGACAGCCACTAAATACATTCGTAACTTGGTCACTTACAGGTTTACTTGCCCAAGACTATGTATTGTCTTCAATGATTTTGAAACTCTAAAAAGTAATATAAAAATATGGATATTTTATCCATATATGATCACATATAAATTTTATATGGCGAATGTCATAGTTCATAATGTATGAAACTTCAATGAAATTAGTTCATTGAAATAAGCAAGTAAATTGTAGTGTGAGATTAGGTATTCAATATGATTGATTACAGTAATGATCTTGTTGTGTTAAATGTAACACCGGACCAAAGGCTACAAGATGAATTTAAGAATTCGATCACTGAAATGTTAGTTTGATTAGCTTATGTAAAGTGCAACTTATTTGATGTCCTTAAAAAATTAAAGATGACCAAATGCACTTTTGTAAAGAGATCGTTATAATATCGTAGTATGGATTTTCTTCAAATGGTTCGACCATTCAGAAAGAAAAGTGAATGTATGAGAGTAAATGTAACCTAAGGTACAATTGGGATGAAGAGAGTGAATGGCCACATCTGCTTCATAAAGAAACATTGGAAACGCGAATTGTAAAATAATAGTTGATACTTAACAATGGAATGATAAATACGATTTTGATTACAAAATGTATTTTCAAATAGAAAATTATTTTTTAGAGATTTATTTCTTTGAATTTAAGATATTTGATCTGAAAACTTTTGACTGTAAACTAGTTACTAGTAAATGAAATAAATAACATATATTAAGTGATTGAATGGAGCTTTGCATTTCATACGCTATTCTAGTAATGGTGGCAATAGTAAAAGCATGTCATATAACACTTACCGATCGCATCGAGTTACGAAAATTGTTATCGTAAAACATACCAAATAGTATTTATTTTATAGTTTTAACTCAAAATTGATATAGTTTTATTTCAGTATGAATATTATGAATGTTTGTTATAAAATAAAACTATAACATTGGTATTGGTGATGCACTGAAAAATATAAAAGTATCTAAATTTATTTGCACTTATTTTGGAGTTATGGACTAAGCCCCAATTTTGAAAAATAATTTTCGATTATATGATTATGAATCATATGGTACTAGTAAATATATCTCAGACAATTAAGGGCAAAATACCCATTCAGTAGGAGCGTCCTAAGAGTTGATGAACTCTTTGGATTAATACATATTGATGTATGCAATCGCAAGGCTATTAATACCAAAATGGTTACACATACTATGTTATGTTCACCGATGAGTTATCACCAACATTGGCATGTGTATTTTATACACATGTAGTATATCTATGTAAGCTCATAGAGTATAAAACAAAAGTGAATAAAATAACATGTAGTAAAAAATAAAATGATTCGATTTGATCAAATAAATGAGTATATTGGAAAGAGTTCCGAACATTGCTAAAAATGAATAAAGATTTAAGCTTAAAAGTCACTCCTCCCAATGATATATAATGATGCGTTAATAAGGAGTAATTGAAATTTATTAAATGAAGTACGACTAATTATGAGTGAAGTCAAGTTAACTTCTTTCTATAGGATCATGTACTTAAGAGTAGTACACGAGGTATAAATTAATTTCATTTAAAGAATGGTTTACAAAATCATACAGGATAAGGGTTTATAAGAAACTCAACATATCCTAGCCAAAGGATTTGGAAGATTGTGTGAGTCGAAAGACTACGCGTAATAATTGTTCGTGAGAGATATTGTATGAATTGCCCCAAAAGAAGTTTAGGAAAGACTGTCATTGCATGACCAATTTATGTTTTGAACAAAAGTTTTGTAAACTAAGAACCAAATCAATTTTATATATAAGGAAATTCAAAAAGTGTTTATGAATACCTATTTCATTACACTGAGAAATAACTGTTGTTTCTAAATACCACCTTCGTAGAGAAGGAATTTCTTTAAAAAATTATTGGTTGTAAAATGGATTTGGATATAATCCAAAGAAGAAACTGATTATGAGAGATGAAATGAAATTAACCAAACCTAAATATACACAACACATTGTAATGCCTAACAAATATTCTCGCACATTGAAAAGACTATGAGTTTCTTATCGATATCGAGAATAGATAATCCTCAGTTGCCAATTAAACAACTAAGAGTATTGGCTCTATGATATGGTATGATGCACAAATATGAAAGGATTTCTAGTACGTTATCAAAATATGATTTTGGTAGTCGTACCCAAAAGGATGTTATCTGTCGGCCATGATTATATCTTTAAGAGCAAGAATAATGCAGTGGGAAATTAATTAGCAACATTGATAAGAATAACTTCGTAAATTTCAGTTGTTGAAATCCACGTAATGGATTCGTAATTCAAGTTTCTCAAGTTAATTTTGATTTACTCACAAAATTATTGCTTGGTATGACTTTATGTTTGGTACATATGTGTTGAAAAGGAAAATACTAAATATTGATTTAGAATGGACTATTTTCACCTAATAACCAAAGTGACTCAAAGTCAGTGGGAGCGATATTGAGTTTGTTGGTTTTAGGATATGATCCAAGAAACTGATACCAAAGTATCATTTTATAAACACCTGAACTGAATAAGTATTTTTATAGAAATAAAGAATGGTTTGATTTTCAGTCGAAATGCAGTGGAAGTGTGTGTCCATAAGAAAGAACTACTAAAAGGTACATTGATATTTCTAGACTATAAGTAAACAACATACTACTGATTTTTAGCGATGTACTTATGTCAAAATCAATAATACATTGGTTGTTTAATACTCGATATTGTATATGTAAATTATATCTTTTATAGTAAGTATAAAGGATATTCGGAATATCTCAAATGATATGCATAGACACATTATTAAAATGTTTAATAAGGAACATGTAAGATGGATTCCTAATGCTTCAACAATAAGAATTATCATACATGTTGTATTGTCTACAATATCGTAATTTTCTTATGTATTTGATACACAAAGAAAATATCAAATCCAAATTAAGATAAAACTAGTAGTTTAGAGTATTATCTAGTATTTACGAATTACTAGAGAATTGTTTATAGAAATAATGAACGCATAATGAAGGAGTGTACAAACTGAAATTTCATGAGTGATATTCAGTATAATATGCCAATACTAAATTCATGTTCAAAACATAATTAAAGAAATGTTCCAAATGAAAGGTTCTGACCGATTCAATGAAAGACTAAGTACATCCCCTGAATAGCGCCATAATAAAAGCAATGTCTAATAATATAAATGAACAAATTTATAACTAAGCTAAGAGTGATTCTAAGTATTAAAAATAGTACATCATTGTTATATGATAACAATATAATAATAAGTCCTCACTAGAAGTTGAGAAACATACTTCGAATAGTTCCACATGATAAATGTAGTTATCAACATCGGAGTGAGTTGATTGAAAGATTAAATCAACATAGCAGATCCATTCACGAAGGGTCTAACTTGATTGATTCTCATCAAACTGATTGAAGGGATGAGATGACCCTAAGCGAGGGTGGAAGATTGATAGAGTTAGGAGTATGCCCTATAGGCAATTATGTAATTTATTGCATATATCAACCTCGATAACCAATCCTGTTCGAAATAAAATGTATTTTCTTTCTATCATAAGCTTGATATAATTTTCTTTATTGATTAATTAATTTAATTAAAAGTATATTTAATAGAAAACCCATAAAAGGTATGTTTTGTGATTGTAGTTACAATACGTTATAACCAAGAGTGTTTTATCACAGTAAAATGAACACGCCGTTTAAAATGTTCCTAGTCAAGGTGTATCGAGACTAACTATTGATACATCCGTTGAGACAAGAGTACATAATGCTCTCCAAATGTTGGGCAGTGTATTACTCATGACTGCTGGGGGAATCAAGTGGTTATGTACTGATAGTTATTGGATAACTATGGAATGACCCACTTGATAGTTTTTTGTTGGTTAATATAACTAAGGTCAAACAGAAAATATCGGTGCGACAAGATTACACGATTCTTTTGACTTAAGAATACATTTGATTTTCAATATGGAAGCTTCGCTTTGATTATAGTTAAATTGTGGCATGACGTCTATCGAACGACTATAGTTGGGTTGAGTGGAAGCATTGGAAGTGAAACAATATTCAAGAGAGGATCCGTCTCCTTAGTTATACGAGGTCAATATCATGATTTATCGAAGTCAACTCAAAGTCAAAAATCACTGGCGAGAGCAATTCGTTTAATGGTAATTATTATTATTGAACCAAAGGCTTTGTATTTGGACTATAAAGTTGAATATGGATAATACTGGAATTTTAACAATTACCAAATTCAATAAGTCCTAAGTGATATAGTTTTGACAAAGAGAATTTGTGTAAATAATTATCACTATCGGATAACGCTTAATAAAGTAAAATTATATTTTATCGAAACCATGTAAGCAATAAATTTGGTGATAATGTCACACTATCTGCTAAGTGATATGTAAACGTTAATATTTGAATTGTTCTTTATTAACCCCTGATAAAATTTACACCTAAGAGCTACACAAGCAAAATGATGAACACTCCTTTTTTTACAACCTGATTTAATTAATTTGCAGTTGTTATAAATTAATTAAATTAATTAATATTTATGAAATATTAATTATAAAATTTTAGATTTGATGTGTTGAACGATGCTATAATGTGTATTTCATAATAGTTATAAACATATTGATCGATATACGATATCTGTACGTATTTAAATGTGGATTTAATTACAATGGACAACGTTTAGACCTGGAATTTTGTTTTAGGCCCAATAGGGGCTTGGAATTTTGGCCATGATGCTTGCATAGGGAGGCCGTCAATATATGATGTGTCTTGGTGATTTTGAATGTAAAGAGGAATGGAAATTGTAACGATCACGATTTTTCGACGCTCGAAAGTCGACATTAATACGTCCACTGTATCAAATACCGCGCAATCAAATGCCGGAAAACCGAACCATTAGGGTTAAAAGAAGAGGTAGAAGAAGACAGAAGAAGAAAAAGAACAGAAAAACAGAAACAACAATAGAATCTCACATTCGCAGCGGAACAATATACAATAGATAATCACTAGTCTTTTTAAAACAAAGAACTATATCAGTTTATACATACATCAATAAGAGTCAATATACAACTCGATACAACAATGGACAGTTATATAAACCTGTCCTCATACAGAATACACAGCGGAAATAAATAACAAGTACGGGAGTACATCTCGCCATCCAGCTTATCCCCAAAGCTCTAGAATATCCAGAATATCCTGATAAAAATAACTCTAGGCTGCTCGTGTGGAAAATTATGGGCACCCAGAGTTTAGAAGGGAACAATAAACTCCGAGTCAGTCATGGTGACTGGTGTGAGATCGTAACACAGTTATTTTCACAAAGAAAATAAAATAGATTCGCAATGCTTTTTGGAAAATGAAACTACCATAAGACCTCCCGCCACACACACAATGCAAACGCAGAATTGGAGGAGATTTCTTCTTATGATAGTCAAAGATGCTTACTACGCCAATCATTGGATATTATTATTAATGTCTAGTGTAGAAAACATTTTTGAAAGTATAATATTAATCTTAGCCAGCATAGGCATTCCGCACTTATGCCTACTATAGCTACTTTGTTCAATAGCAGGTTACCGCCACATTCCATAGCAAGTAATACAATTGCAATCGTAAAGGTTTGTATTGTTTCTTTGGATTTTCCAATAAATGGTCAGGCTAAGGAACTTCCTTCCCTACTGCTGAATGGGATCGCCTCTGGCTGGACGTCCCGAGAGACAAACTGCTCTCTGCCAAACAAGGCCGGGTTACCCCTGTAACTAGGTAACTCACGAATATGTCATCCCCCAGTCCTTTGGGACCTTTATCCGAGTGCTCGGTAGCATCATCACACATAATAAATAAAGTGTGTCCACATGAGTAAGTATCTGGGCTCCATACCATGATACCACCCCTTTCTAGAAGGAAATGACATACCCTAAAGGGCGCGACCCTCATAACCTTGCCGCAACATTCTTGTTTCGACCATTTCCAGGTTGTTGAGGCCCTGACGAAGTCTCGTCCACAAAGCTACGCTTTTTCACAAAGTCGTGCTTTGATCATAATTGATCAATAAATGATCAATATCACAGCAACACTCAGCATGCCACATTACCATATTGGGAATATATTGCTGATAAATTTCAACTACATAACCTCTGAGCTCGTACGTCTCAGAGAAGGGTGTTAAGCTAAGAGAATAAATTCTCCGCCACCAACAGAAATGTATTTGAAAGAAATCAGCTCTATATCTCAAAATGTAATATCAGACACGTAGCCATACAAGTTTGTTCCGGGTTCGAACAGAACCGAAGGCACTTCTAAAAGAAGTCCTTGCAAATCCGGATATTCATAATCCCGATAAAACTTCCCATCACAAAGGAAATCTCAATACCGTAGCTAACGGTGCAGAGAAATCGATAGGTCATCCTATCATTTTCATAAACACCCGGTCTTCACCACCGGTCTTCAATACGATCCATATCGTCGTATTATTATTCGGAATGGGTTATCTGACACAAAGGTCCTTTCCCGGCTAAACCGAATAATAAGCGTTTGTTTATAAAAACAAATTCAAATGCCATTTCAAAGGCAAATATTGATAGTCGGTGATTTAACTATCAATAATATTCACAACAATCATCAGATTTAAATAATTTTCCCAAATCATTTATTTTCAAATATCTTCGAAAGATATATATTTTCCACACTTCCCATTTGAAAACCAGTTTCAAATTCAAATCACTTTTCACCTTTCAACTTTTGAAAATCAATTTCAAATCAATTTCCTTACACGGAATATATATTTCCAAATATTTCTTTTAAAAAAATCCACTTAGAACTTTTAATTTATATTTTAAAAGCCACTTTGGAAAATATACTCGGCTTTTCAAAGAAAATACACTTCCATTTCAAAATGGTCCATTTAAACCAATTTAAACAAATCCTTATCGATTTATTTAAAATTTACGTTTCAAATCCGTAAATTTACTTTCACACTTTAAAATAAATCAGCGTTTATTTTTAAACAAATTTCACTTCCATTTCATAAATTCCATTTTTGAATTTACATTTCCAAATATACATTTTTAATCCCAAAATCAAATTTCAGATTAATTTATAATTTTATCTCAATATCGAATCAATTACAAATTGATTTCAAAATTCATTTCAACACAAATCAATTACAAATTGATTTCTAAATTTATTTCAAACTCCAAATCATTTTACAAATCGATTTTCAATTTATTCTCAACACAAAAATAAATTTTCCTTCAAATACCAAATAAATTTCCAAATCGATTTCTCAAGGATTTATTTCCAATTACCAAATCAATGTTCAATTGGATTTCTACAAATTTATCGCCTTTAAAATAAATTCTTTTATATCTCCCAAACCCTTTAAAATCCATTTCAAATAAATTTTCCAACTTTCGAATAATACTATTCAAAATCCATTTATTAAAATCTTTTCCCATATCTTGGAATTTATTCAATAAGATTTCGACAATCCATTTTAATACTTTAAAATTACTTCTTTCAATAAATTCAATTCTTAATAATAAATTCATTTAAAGTTTTCCACTTTAATTTTAAAATCCAATTTATATTCATTTCTGGTATCTAACGATACCAAAAATACATTCGGCTAAATTTTAGCCTTCAACAATTTCAATTATCAGTAAATCATCCACAGATTATCAATAAATCACATCATTCACATATGAAATAATATTCAAACAATTTGAGGAATCCAGTTGGATCCCTCCAACCTGTTTCCTTGCATCCACGGATGTTAGCACAATACCAATTCCACTTCGAGGTGGAATATCGCGGTATATGGGATTTATAAATATATCATCCACTTACTAACGGCGCAATAGGGTCTCATCCGCTATACAGTGCGGGAAATCAATCAATCCAATATATACATATGCCAATATGTATATATTGCTATATATATAGATATATCCTACTATATCTACTATCACATCCAAACAACAATCAACACAATCAATAACTGCAATTCAATTTTAAATCCGAGTGAGAAGATCTCACCTTGGCTTTTAATTTGCGATCATTTTCCAATCCAATTTGTTTTCTTCACCGTTTTAGACCTTGTATAAATATTTACACAATAATAAATATTTGAACCAATCAAATAACTAATTTCTGTTTTTGATTGTTTAATTAACTAACTTCTATTTGATAATTTTAAATTAAAAAAATAAAAATTTTGGTTTTTAAATGAATAATTTAATCTCGACCAATTTCCTAAACTAAATTATCTTTAGGAACTAAAATTAATTAAACAAAATTCCTTTTATCTTTTCAAACTTTTACCTATATTTATAAATTGAAAATCTGCATCTATACTTTACTGTTATCTGCTTCTATACCAAATATAAATCGGAAAAATAAAAATATACCTACTGTAATGATTCGAACCTTACTGCCCAAATCTCGTGCTCGTGAGCATCATCGACCAAGACTGTCGCCCACACCCCCTTGACCATTGCTTGCTCGAGAGACATCATCCCAAAGCATCGCCTGGAATGCACGTGAGCCATTTCGATCACCTCCAGTACCTCGCAAGTGCAGACTTCGACCTCGCGATTTCAATTCTCCGTTTGCCGCTTCCCCCAAATCCAACGCTGCTGTCCAGTAATCTGCTCCCTGACCTCGTCGCGATTGCATACCCACAGCAACCCCGTGAATCCCAACATCGAACGCGACTCCCTATTCGCGGCGCTAAGGCGAGCACCTCCACGCGACCATCCACTTCGAGTCTCGCATGACCAGAAACATCGCGACCCTCACTTCGACACGGTTGGCATAAATTTTGAAATGAATTCGTTTTGGGGAACTGTCGATTTATTCGGCCATTGGTTTTATTTTGAACGAGATTGTTTTTGATTTCGTAAAAGAAAGAGAAAGAAAGATAGCTCGGTTATCTCCAGTTACACGTGTTGGGTTGTTCGTTTTAGAGAGTACGCGTGTTCCATGAGGGAGGAACGTGTTAAATTTGATGCAAAAAAAAATTATATTAAATACATATATGTTATCTTTAAATTTTAAATTCAAATTTTGAATCGTTTAGAAAACGAAGCCAAAAATCCCGATCTCCAATCGAGGCGTTTATATATCGTACGATCACACAACAACTCCGAATGCTATTAAAATTGAAATCTGATAATAATAAAATATTACGGATCCAATGAAACTGGTTTCGTCGAATTCCGAGACTGTGCTCCGAAACGCTATTTTCAAATTCAATTTAAACGATATAAATTCAAAACTGAACAAAACAGTTTCAAATTCAATTCCGAAACTTTTATTATCTTCAGTATAATCAATATGAATTTTCAAAGCCTTGAAAATATTTTTAATTGGCTTAAAACTGAAGATTCAAATTTTTATCCAGATTTAACGATTAAATTCAATAATTAATTTACCAAATTTACTTTGATATTTGAATTTCAAATTAAATTGAATTCCAGATATTTAAAATCAATTAAATATCCTGATTTCCAATATCAAAATTTCAGGGTCGTTACAGAAATGGTAAGAAAAATATTAGGAATTACGATCCACTTTTCACTCTCTTATCTCCCTTTGAACAAGCCACTCTCTAATTATTCTTTTTCAACCTTTTTGATCCTCCTCCTACCTACAAATTTTGGCCAGAAATATCCCCTTCCAAACCGTAAAATATCCGAGCACAAACCACATCCAAAAAATTCGATTCAATCATCCGTCGTAAAGCAGTTCGAGAGCCAGCAACTTTAGGACTTAGAATTTGATTTAAGCAGCTATTTCATCATTTCAAAGTGTGATCTCTAGGCCTTGGTGAATGTAATGCTTTAGATTTATTAATATTTTAAACTGCTTAAGTTAATCAATCGATCATATGTTAGCTGGATAGATCATATTACGAGTCGATGTAACTTGTCACATGTCGATGGTTATATATATATGTGCATAAAAAATAAAAAATAAATTTATTTTTGTAGATATCATCTTGTTGATCTCGGCCAAATAATAATAAAATTTATTTTTTTATTATTAAAATGTTATTATTAAATGATTTTATCAATTAAATCTAGTTATAAAATATTAATTATATGATATAAGTGTTTAAAATATTTTAAAATTTTTGCACTAAAAACCACTCTGTAGGGAAAAATTATTTATTTGATAAATACATAAATATTTAAATTATTTATTCGATTTAATATACGTTAATCAAACAAAATATATTTATAATACATTTATAAATAATATAATATTCTGTAAAAAAGTTATATAATATAAAATATGCATTTTGATTTCAGAAATATTTATATATTTTTATTATTATTAAATTTGCGCGAATTTAATTTTTAAAGTATATTTTATTTAAAAATAATTTAAACTAAGAAAATAATTAAAAAAATTAGACCGTGAACAAAAAAATAATATGTATTTAATATAAAATAAATTAGGTATACACACACACATATATATTAATTAATTAAATAGCCATATGTTCATATACATATATAATAAATCTGTATGTATATATATAAATTAAGAAAATGTTTTCATAATATATGATAAAGGTTTTAAATTATCATACAAAATAATATTTAAAATAATTTTGAAATTTAGTTATATTATACACACTCACGCATATTTCATAAATAATTTATATAAATAATTTATAACTAATGTTTCATAATAAATATATAATTAGATTTATACATACATACATACACACACATATATACAATAATTTTGATGCACATATATGTATTTTTAGACAATACATTGGTATACACGAGGGGCTAATATATCTATTATAGTGTAAATCCCAACATCTATATATGGGCATGTCAAGCCATATACACACTATATTATCGCATGTGAACGCACACACATATGTGTATATGATACGCATATATGAAATATATTAAAAATTATATAAAATAAATTTTATTTATAAATTCAAATGAAATATTGATTTTATTTAAAAGGAAATTTAGAAAAGTTCTAAATGAGTTGGACTGCATAGGCCTATTAATGATCTGATAATGGAATTGTTTTTGAAATTTGCTCAATTCTTTCGTTGTGGGTTGGCCCAATTCCAACACTTACAACTACTACTCTCTAGATTTAACTTGTGGATACGTTGAATCCAAAGTGTAAAGGTAGATATATGGGTAAGAACTTCAAGAATTTCTCAGGGAAAGCATCAAAATATTTGCATCAAAAATGAGACAAACGCCTAGTTGATATATAAACAGTTGTGGTTGGAATAAAGAAATTAAAAATGAGAAAATAACACAAGAGATTTGTAATGGTTCGACAAATACTATGGCCTACATCCACTATCAACTTTTTTAATGATTTTTGACTTTCCTTACAATATTGATTTTACTACTTGGTTAAGAATGCAATAGAATATCCAAATAAAACCTAGTAATTTAAAAAGTAAAAAAAAGGTCCTGTTTTTGTGCACCTCTACTCCTATTTGTAGATGAAGATGAACGAATATTTCTCTAATATTTGCTACCCACGTTCTCCATGTTTAGGACGAGGTTCTAAAGGAAGATCACGGCCAGATCATCATAACGGTAGTCAACGTAGTACTTAATTGTGTCTCGCAACTCAATGCCAAGTCATGGTTCTCCAATTTTTTAAGTATTAGATTTTATATCTTTGTTTTCTTGAAGGCATTGCCCTGGCTCATCTTCATTGGCTTTGTACTTTTCTTTGCCTTTAATTTAGTCTTTAATCTTCTTGGGCAAGGCTTGTCGACTTAGCATATTGACTCGATACCGAGTTGAGAGGCTCAATTCGGTGCCGAGTTGTGGATTATTTCTTCTTTCTTCTAACTACTTAACTTGTCTGAAGAATGGCTAAGTTTCCCCAGTAGTAAGCGAGGTTCAACACCGATTCTTTGGACTCCACCTGAATTCTCATTTCCAAACTTAATCTTCTGAACTTCTGGTTTTATTCCCTGATCATTCCAAGGTTCTGACTCATTGAGATATTTACATATATGTTTTTTGAAAACTTTAATGCATTAAAATATTTTATATACCTGCTTATAAATATGTATGTGTTCAGATCAATTTTTTTATTTTGAAATCCGTATGGATCTTGTTTTTAGAATTAAAAAAATTCTTTCATTCAAACCTATACAAATTTAAATGAACTAAAATAAATTTTGGTTTTGTTAAAAACTTTTTAGCTGAAATTGAAAAAAATTAATTTTCATGTTTTAAATATTAATGTTATTTATATAATTTGAAATTTGTATTTTTAATTTTAAAATATACACATATATATGGTTTATATATTTTCAGATAAAAAATTGTTATGTATATGTTTATATATATTTATATATTAAATATATAATATTTAAATTTTAAATTCGAATTTTGAATAAGGCATTATTTTGGATCTAGTTTATTTCAAATTTGAATTTGTCCTAAGCTATTTTAAATATTAAATGTTTGAATTGGTTTATATTTTCAAATTTAATTTAAATTTATACCCAATTGTTTTGTGCATATATATATAAGTATACTTTCTAATATATTAGTATTAAAATAATAATATAAAGCAAAAACGTATATGAAGAGGCAAATGTGTCTGTGTGTAAATTTCAGTACTTAATACAGGCATATTAAATCATGTACACATTTATATGTTGCACGTACACTCACACGTATGTGTGTATTTGATACACATGTGCACTTTATATATATATGTATGTATGTATGTATGTATATGTACAAAAATCAGATCCTTACATTAATTAATTAAATTAAATAATAATTTTATTTAAAATTATTTAAATTGGATCTAAATCAATTTAAACTTCATAGGCCTAATAAGATCTAAAGTGGTAAAAAATATATATTGAAATTCACCATTTAACCCTCTGCGCGCTAACCTTATTCCAACACAATGTGCGTTTGATGTTATATTATTTTGAATTTCTACGGTTTAGAGTTGTTTAAGATAATTAGGGTTAGAGACGTAATTATTTATAATGTTTATAAGTAAAGTATTTTAAACTGGAAGGATCATATAACACTATATTTACATTCAAATTATTTGCTTCTAACTTTATTTTGAATTCAGACTAATTCAACAGTCAATAATAGTTATTTTTTTCTTATTGAATTTAATGAGAGGGTCAACTACATATTGATTCTTTTTAATTCTTAAATTAGGTTCCACTTTTATTTCAATGTAACATTTATTTTTTTAATGGACCAAAATTACTTTTTAGTTTTACTTATACATTTCTTCCAAAGAATGATTTCATTAAATCATGTTGTGTAGTTTTATTAACAACATTTGCATATTTTCTTTCAAAGTAGGATCATGCTAATGAAGTTAGGACCGGTAAAGCAGGAAGATGCACAGTTAGGAAGCAAGTTTCTTTGACAACCAAATATAGTGAAAGTCATACGATGAGTATTAAAGTGTACAAAATTGTTAGTTTACAATTTAAGGTGCTATTGAAATGCACTTTGATTTTCACTTATTAATACCATGTCTAAAAAACACAAATAAATATATTAATTTTACTTCATTATACTATTAATGGTTCTTACATATATTTATTGTTTAAAAATTAACCAATATTACTCGAATAAAAAATCGAACAAACAACATTCGCCTTCCACTCTAATTTTAGAAATAATTTAGGATGAATTAACAATTTATTAACTCAACAGGAGATGCTTCAAGGAATATCTCTGTATGCATAGTTTTGTAAAAAAACAAAATAGTTAATTGATTTAAATTTTATAAAATTGAAAATGTTTGGGTATTGCATTTAAAATTTTTTAGCCTTCACAAAATGTTGTTTTTAAAAATGTTTTTATTAATGAATATTCAGATAAATTCATTGTTAGTGAAATATAGTTTTAGAAAGTTTGCCAGAAATTGGTGAGTGGTGGCAATGTTTTCTTGGACGTTGTTAAATTGCACCAGCAAAGTTCTAATATTCGATGGAAAAATTGCTTGGAATTTCAATTGGTAACTATGTTTTACTTTATGATAGTTAATTATTAAGTGATGTGTAATGTAACCATGGTATTAAAAAGAGTAAATTTTTAAATGGATATTCGAATTATAGTGGTATTAATAAGAACAAAAAGACTATCTTTAGTAATTTATGCATGAACTATAAATTTAAATGATGAACTGAATGTCAATTTTGAAGTACAAATGTTGAAACTTTCACATCTTTGATTTCACTTTCGAAAATAATGTTAAGTTTGACTCATTTTATGCTTTTACTTTAATCCTAAATTCTTAGATTGTATAAAAAAAATTATACAAACTTATTAGAGAAAAGGTGCAATTTAGTTAATTTAAAAGATAAATAACATATTTATTTCTTGGTTTGGTTGTTGATGATATTATGAATAATATCGTTTTTTTTCGTATCTGATTTTAAGTTAATCAGTGGGTCATTAACTCATAATTGGCATCAATGAATATTAAATCTAGATTTTATATATAATTAGTTCTCTAATTCAGATTGGAATATGAATAATAATTAATTAGAGTTAATTGTATTTCATTCTCCATTTAGTTTTAAATCAAATTTAGATAATAAATCCATTTATCATAGTTTACTCATGTTGCATATAACAATAAACGTATGTACATTCTCATGAGGTACCTTAGTTTACGTTGATTAGTATTCATTATATGTATTAATACTTATCTACAAATCAAAGTGAATGTATTCACATTTCCAATTATGGTAAACATATTCACCATTTTAAAATTTGGTTCGAATAAAATATAGTTAAGTCGACAAGCACCATTGTCCCCGTGGTTAAGTGATTCGGCTTTGGTGCGAGAGGTCACAAGTTCGAAACTTGCGTAGTGTGATTCGAACATATATTGACATGTGGTTTGTGTTCTGTTGTCCCAGTGACATGTTGTATCTAATTACCATTTCAATATATATATATATATATATATATATAGTTAAGTCTAGATAATTTTCATGCTTAACTTTCTAATTCAATTCTAATTTAAACTAGAGTCATATCAATTAACATTACCAAGAAACTGACAAAAAGAAATTAACTGCTAACAATTCAACTTAAAAATAAGCATTATTACTAATGTAAAGCTTCCACGTTAGGAATGACTTATGGTTGACGTTAGTGTTTGTTGTATAACACTATTATTTCTAAAATGCTAATTATGCTTTGTATACTTTGAAATTATTCAAGCATATTTATCATGTAAGGTTTGTCGGTAGTCTTCGAGAAAATACCAATCCAAATAAACAACAATCCAAAAGTGTATGTTTCATCCTCATGTAACAAAAAAATTGAAACATGCCCAAGTAAAAAATTATGTGACGTCGTGTGCATAGCTCGTGTTCGCACTAGTATATCTATATATATTAGAAATTTTATTTTCGGTTATATATTTATATATTATGCAAAATAATATTTTTATAAAATAAATTTCTCTAATTTTAGACTATTATATATTAATTAAATGATTTAAATATAGTATATATGCAAACCAAATTCAGTTTAAAAATTATAAATGTGATATTTTATACATATTTCTCTTATCAATTTTATAAAAGCATTGTTGAGTTATATATTATTAAAAAGGGGCGACTATTGGGACACAAAATAAAACATAAAATGGGGACACGATAGATGTTGGCCACTGGATTTTATTAGGGGTTGAATTCAGGGGAGATCTAATGGCCGGCATATCTTGTGTCACCACTTGTGTCATCCATTTGTGTCCAAATAGATTTTCTCCATTAATGTATATATATAATATGTATTTACACATTTCTAAATTAAATACAGCTTAAATATATATATATTTTTTATAAAATTAATATATATATATGCATACATGTTAAAAACTCTTTTTATAATATATATATATATATATTTAAGCCTGAATTATACATATAAATATATGTGTGTGTATGTATGTATGTATACATATTTTACAATATTTATTTATTTTATAATACTCAATATATATAATACTATAACTAAAATTATTTTTCTGCAAGAAATAATATATTAATTTTAATATTTATTTCATAATTATTTTATTACTCAAACATAAGATATTTTAAGCTTTACATAAATACCTTAGATCTAGAACTGAAATTTATATATTAGTCTACTAAGTCAAATTAGACATTTTATACAAAATTCAAATTTACAAACTTAAGACACGGTCAATGTATTATGAAATATTTTGAAATTATATTTATTGAATATTGAATAATATATTGAACACACACACACACAGATATATATATATATATATATATATATATTATATAAAGCTTTAATATCTAATTATTTATTATGACAATTGACATACATATAAATTCTAAGCAATAGATAGTAGATATAAATCACAATTAATATAGATTAATTGTTAAACCAAAATATGATTTTATTTAAAACAACTAGATTAGATCTAGTGTAAATATTAGATTCATAGGCCCACTAAGATCCAAATGGGGAAGAAAAAAAAACTCACCTAATTTATCTGTTGCAGTCTAGCTCGATCCCAACAGTATTCACTTCGTAACCATTGCACATTCATTCTCTATCATCAGTGAGAGTTATAGGAATTTTTACTTCAAGATGACCAATGAGTGTATTGAAGACACAATCTACGGTCAAGTTATTTCTCTGTAAAAGATTGACGTCTTGTTGGAGATCTTTAAGCAATGTGTTAAAGTCATGTTCGGTTGTTCATGTAGAGTTGTTTACCTATTCCTCCGGGTGAAGTGAAAGAATTTGGGTTAGTAATAATCCAAATTAGAGCTTCGGGACTAGAAGTTAGATGGGAGTTCTGAACCAGTATAAAATCTTGGTGTGCATGTGTAACATCCCGCCCTTCTGACCGCCCCTAGTCGGTAGTTAAACCAACTTGAAACGTTCAAAATGACGGATTGTTGTTTAGTTTATGTAATTTAAACAGAATCAGCCACAGAAACACAGAATAATAATATTTTTTCATTACTGAATTTTTTTTTAACTAAAATATTTTCCCCAAAATCATACTTGCAGAGTTCATGCAAAAATCATTACCGTGGTATACAAAAATCGAACCAAGCTAGACAAAACTCATCGACATCGAAACAAAGTCGAAGTCAACGAGACCAACAACATGTAGCAGCAATTACAAGTGACTCAAGCAAACGTACAGAAGCAACAACAGCTAAAGTCGAATGACCAGAGGCCGAAGTACATAGAGGCCACAACAAATCAAAGCCCAAATGATCGGTGATGCCAGAAATTCACGAAATCAAAACAATTGTATTCAAATGAAAATCGAAGTTGAACAAATCATATGTCGACCCCGTGATGATCAACAAAGCCAAAATCGCAAAGGCTCAGTGAACAAAATCAATTGCCAAAATTTTCAAAATTGATAAAGACAGTGAAATCATCTACAACAAACAAAGTGATTTAACAAATCAGAGTGACCGAAGTCAACAAGAAATCAAAAATTTCGAGGCCGTGAAAATCAGTTAATCAAGTAACAAAAACATGAATTTGAACAAGCAAGTAATTAATAAAGGCTTGAATTGGATGTGAGTGAACTGCAAGTATGATTTTGGGGAAAATATTTTAGTTAAAAAAAAAATTCATAGTAATGAAAAAATATTATTATTCTGTGTTTCTATGGCTGATTCTGTTTAAATTACATAAACTAAACAACAATCCGTCATTTTGAACGTTTCAAGTTGGTTTAACTACCGACTAGGGGCGGTCAGAAGGGCGGGATGTTACAGCATGTTCCTTTACTTTATATTTATTTTATTTCATTGTATTATATCCAGATTGTATTATACTATGATAATTTTATATGTTATATTTTAGCACACTACTTATTAATCCATGTGCCATACGCACACACACGATCCATTAAAAATTTTCACAAACAAATAGATTTGAGATGTATGACTATCGGTTTTGGGTCTACATCCATGTGACTTGGCGTTGGTTATGTAGTAACTATCGAAGGGACGAGGAATTTGTGATATGTCCCATGATCCTATCATCATCATTATTATTCGTAAATGCGTATCTCATAGTTAAGGACATCAACTTGAGAGACCACTAAACGAGTAGCGCGCATCTTCCGCAAGAAATTAGGTTATAGTGCTTAGCAAGCAAACTCCACATACTCTTGTGTGTGGTGTAAAGGACATGAAAGCGAGACATTGAGGTGCTCTTGGACGTTGTGTTGATGACCCGGACTGTGTGCTAGTAGTTAGTGAAGGGAAGTGGAATGTGGATTCTTGGAAGGATATTAAAGGTAAACCATACATGTCTGCATATTGATATTGAAAATGAGTAATTGTAACGACCCACTATTTTGGACCATTCAAATCGACAATAAATCCACACATGTCGGACTTGAATAATTCAAAATAATAGATTGTAAATAAAATTCGGCAAAACTCAGCATATATAGTAAATAAAATAATCACATATCACAAACACTGAGTAATATAACAATAATGCAGCGAAAACAAAAGAATAGTAGTTCATGAAGCTACTATATATATAACAGAGTTAAACAAGATACAACAGAAGTCTCGAATACAATAGTCAAATACAAGATCAGAATACATCACTGGAATCAACTAAATATCTACAAGCTGGATAGATAGCTGGATCTCCAAGCGAAGCTCCAACTCCAAAGGTGAGTCTCGAATACTGGTACACTCAGTCTGACCCGAGCGTAAAGCAAAACACAAAACACTCGAGTCAGGATTAACATTCTCATATCAATAAATCTAACTAAAGTGAAATAACGACTGAAATACGAGTAACTCAAAGGATGTTTGGGATAACCATCCTCTAAGGATCCGTTAAACTATCTACTATGTAGTAGTGTACGCTAAGTAGATAATGCCTATCAATAATATAAAGTATCAAAATAGCGTTAAGGCGTTACCATTATCCCCCTTAACACATTTTATATAAGCGTCATAGTCTATACAGCACTGTAAACTCCACCGTAAACTAGTGGACTATCAGGGAGTACTCCATAGGTATAACACAAAACAAATCGTAGTGGTCGCGCATAGGGATACGAGTATGACAAGGCACATGAGGCAATACCCAAGGTAGTGAAACTACTGTTTGCCTGATCCGGACTGGTGAGAACGCATCGCCGCAACGATCGCAACACCGCGAAACAACACTCCCAATTCAAGGGTGCGCACCAATCAAAAACAAGTAATGAGTAGTTTACGAAGAAGTGTGTCCGCTAGAGGTAGCTAACCTCACTGGCCCGGCACGGCTCCTGTTTAGGTCATTTCAAATTTGATACAAGTGTCAAGGCTATCCGTTATCGTTCTCTTTCTTCAAATCCAGCAACGTCATCATTCCAACCACTTCATTCCGGATCACACTCCACGTATAATAGTTATTAAAGTGGTTTTCGGTTTGGACAGAGAGTATGTCTCTAACCGATCCCGGACTCTTCAATTACTACGTAATTATTACACCGATTGGTCATTTAGTAAACCTTCAAAATAGTTTATATTTAAAAACCAAAATATCATTGCCATTTCAAAACCATATTAATACGATATCACTTCCATTTCAAAACCAAATACGATATCATTTCCATTTCAAATATCCATCTCAAATATATCCATTTACAAAATCTTAGTACTTCAAAGTTATAACACTTTCTAAATCAAACACTTTGGAAATCATAATTCTTTGGAAATCAAAATTTAGAAATCATAATGCTTTGGAATCATAACACTTCCTTCAAACAGTTTAGATATTAATAATAGTATATAAAATAAAATAGTTCACAAAATAAAATAATTTATATAAAATAGTTATAAGTTAAAAACAATTTATATTAAAAATATTTAGTATATTTATAATAGTTTATATTAAAAATAGTTATAAAATAATATAAAATAGTTTTAAATATAATTTAAAATACTTTATATAATAAAATAGTTTCCTTAAATTTCACAAATCGATTCAACTCAACTCGGATTCCAAAATTCAAATTTAATCAAATCTCAAATCATCAGTTTCAATTCGATTCAGTTCTCAATAGATTATTATATCGATTTCAAATACAGATTTGAACCACAAATAAACCCTTCCAATTTCACTATATTTCAAAGCTTTAAATACTCAACATTTTCAAACTAAAATTCGATAATTTCATATATACATCAAATTCACTTTACTATTATTAAGCTTTAATATTTACTTAATCATTTCAATATCAGTTAAATAAACTTCAATTTACAAATTTAAATAAACCAAAATATCTCATTTAAATTTATTTAAGTTTGCAATATTCATTTAAGTCACTTTAACCAAATCCAAGTTAAAAATTATATCTTTAAGATTTCAATTTTAATAAATTTCAAATCAAACTTATTTAAGTATAATTCTTAAATAAATATAATTTTAAATCAATTTCAAATTTATCTTTCAACCTGTATCGTTATAAACTCTATATTTGAAAAATATAAATTTTAAACAAATACTTAAACATATTTTATATTGATTAAATCAACTTTATTAAATCAACTTTAATAAGTCTTAAAAAACAATATTTATTAAACCATATGTTTCTTTTCAAAACCATAGAAATCTTTTTCAAAATATTTTTATATATAGACCAACGGTGTCTGTATATAATTTTATATCCTATGGTCAAGTGATACAGATATTTATCATTTCAATCCGCAATTTAAAATATATTCGGTTATACATACCTTCAACCCGAAATCCCAAATTCAATTCAATTGAAAATCGCTTGGGTTTATCATTTCAACCTATAACGATTTTCTTCTATTCTACAGATCGTTCGGGTATGTATCATTTCAACCCATAGTGAATTCTATATTAACAGGGAACTTGTAGAGTAATAACAGATATGATAATAATATAACAACAGTAACAGACATATATCATCACTGATAAATAACAGATAATGGTGTCAGATGTCACAGGTGAACAGGTACAGATAATGACATATATATATCAATGTAAATCGATGAGAACAAATTGAATTAGTCTTGAATTGTGGATCCAAACACGAATTCCGAACGGAACAAGATGGGCACGAATTTGACGATTAAAACCCACGCTGCAATCGATGAGAACAAATTGAATTAGTCTTGATATAGCTGAAATATATACATTACTATTATATTATATTTATTATTATTTGTTTCCATGAAATAAATTCTAAACATATATATTTAAACATATGTATTATATTAAAATTTTCAGCACATGAACTCACTTCTCCAAACTATTATATTATACGTATACTATTATATGCACTACAGAGGACAACAAAACGAAGGCAAATATTAACTAATATATATAATCAATTGGGATAATAAAATCTTTAAAACAACACGAACATATCTCGTATAAATCCAAAACAACATATAAAAATTGATAGATTATACACTAATATATAACTTAGATAACATTCATACTTTATAATAAATATCATAGCTTGATATGTGTTAAACTGTATATACACAGACCGTCACAAACATAAACTTGCTTAACGCATATATATGCAGACCTACTTTATATAATATACACTAACTAGAGCATATCACATATGCAATAAACTATCCAATACACTAACTAGAGCATATCACATATCACAAAACGCAGAAAAATAAGATCGACGGAGCTAAAGAAGTCCGAATTTGAAAAAACGAAAAATGACGTCTCAGTCAGAAGATGGTTTAGAATTTTCCTATGTAAAAATATTCAGGTTTGGAAAAGATTTTATTATCATCCATTTTAACTGATATAAATTAGAATAAAATTACACTAGAAAATAAACTTCCAAATTATCTGATGAAAATTTACCAGTTGCTATGATTAATTAGACGCATTCCAAATATCAAATTTTTATTTCAAAATTTTATCGTTTAAAATTTCACAAAATTTCAACTAATTACGTTATTAAACAGTTAAAATTTACGGATCATTACAGTAATGTTGAAGGTAAACCGTACTTAGCTGCACATTGACGGTGAAAATAGCCCTTAAACACATTTTTCCCTACAGTATAGGGTTCCACTATATTCGCTGTGACTGTAATACACACGGATGGTAAACGAGTGTACAAAATGTGTGGTTGTCGAGGTAATACTCTATATATATGGCACTCAGGATAGATAAATATACACCATAGTTAAATGATGATCAGACTTCACATGTAGTAGTACAGACCACGTAATTTGCTAAGCTTTTACAATTAGACATAATGTCATTGTTCTAACTTACTAGTTGCAGCTGAGACGTGTTAGGGTATGGTTCTGTGTACTCATATGTCCCTTATCCAGCATTTCATATATTTCATATATGCACATTTATTTATCTAATATCTTGGATTAGGTTTCTCCTTGCACCAAGATTTATGTTTGACACGCGTTTTGTCTTTGTTGCTTTATATGGCAACTCTCGCGTACTCTCATGGGTAGGCTGAGTGTCAAATGTAAAGGAGTACTGTCTAGCAGGTTTTGGAGCAATTAGTGGAGCTTGGAGACACTGTTAGTTGTTATCCAATTTATGTTTTATTTTATGTGTTAACAAAAAACATGTATGTATATATGAGATTAACTGTCATATCTATAGTACTCTGGTGTATCTCATATATTACATCTATCATGTTGTAACGATCTATTTTCTAATATTTGATTTTCCTTCAGCCGTGACTTTGTAGATAATGATGCATGATGGACAATTTTAGTTCTGACACTTGAAAGAACGTCATGTTCTGATTCTTGCTAATTGGATTACCGAACACTTGAAAGAGCAAACACAGCCGACCTTCAATACGTAATAGTAATTTTACATTATTGTTACGGTAATTCAAATTAATTTTCACTCACGCACAACTAATACAGAAATACAAAATCTACCCATATATAAAATCATTACTATGTATAATAAATCAGTCCGACCTTGGGGCAAGCTTAGCAAGGTTGTCGCTTAAGACAGATTGATTCGGCAATGACAACGATCAGTGGGGTGATGAGTATAATATTTTATTAGAATAAAAATGTTTTAATTGATAATATTGTTAATTGAGTGTGTGGTGCGATTGTAACATCATGGAGCTGCTCAGCTTCGAATTTGAGCAAAGTTCATTATTCATAGGCAATTTTTGGGCAATTGTTGGATATTTGAGCCGAGGCAACCAATTGTCACAAACATGGTTTTTATCTACCACTAGTTGTTCCGTATACTTGATAACATTTTATAAATTATTTTTTGACTTCAACTTACAATCAAACAAAATGATCATTAAATTTTGTTATCCATTGCAGATATTTTATTCTGTAAGATCGGATGTTGCTTCATGCTTAATTAGTCCACAAGAGACAACACAGAGCTAAGACCGGATCATCAAACATTCGAATAATATATAATGCATAGTAACAGTTACCAAGAAATATAAATTAAAGATAAGTTCAACACAACGTTTATCAGTCCAATGAAACTCACGCCTTATCCACAATTCATCGTTGATAGTTAGTCGTCTCTTTCGTAGTTATGATTTGCTAAGGTCCAACAACAACTAATGAGTATAGTGTACATTTTTTCTCCAAAAGTTATAAACGAAGCAACATAGTTTTTCTTCACATGCACGAAGCAACATAGTTTTCTTTTATCCGTTAGAGACATATTGGTTCGATGATCATGATGATGCAAAACTGAACCTGATCTTCATAAAAGTTTTTTTTAAACAATAATTCACATAGGAGTATAAATGGGTTATTGAATTATTGACATGAGGATTCAATGAATCCTTTTAACAGGGAAACCAAATTCAAAGTTTGTAATACATCGATTCGACCAAGTTCACTTTTTTTATCGGAGATCGATGACGCAATGTGGAGATAGAAAATGAAGAATAGAAGAGAAAAGTGATTTCAAGATGAAACTGGCGCGGAGGGGCGCATTTGATCGTCAACTGTCGCTTTCGTTTGATTCAACGACCGCGTTTGTTGATTGCAACAGTTAGATTTCCTACCCGCTTTCAAAAATCGCGTTCGTTGGACCCAATAGTTTGATCTTCCGTCATTTGCAACAGTCTTGCAACAGTTCAAATTCAAACTTTTGACTTGTAAACAGACTGAAAAATTATCCGATTATTTAACAAAATATGTTCATTAGTAGGCGGCACGCATGTATGATAACATACATGGCATCTCTTTTCAACCCAAAAAAAAAACAATTTGACGCCTTAAGGATCCACCTTCTTTAGAAAATCTTATATTTGAAAAAAATATATTGTTTGTTTCGCGATGTGGGACTAAACCACATTCCCTCTTTCTTCTTCTTTCTTCGAAAACAACATAGAAAACAAAATCCATTTGTTTTGAAAATATCCAACATTTTCCTCTTATTTTCAAAATAAAAAATATATAATAAAGGGAATGCCTGCAATACTTAGTTGATTGTGTATGTACCCAAGTGGGATCATGCCGACATGGTTTAAAGGTAAAGAATTTGCATCATCGTGGAAACCAATACATAAATGAGAAGTATCTTTGGGATTTGAACCTTCACTTAGTTTGAACCCTTCAAATCCTATCGAGATCTATCGTGAACTAATCGTGAATCAAACACCCCTATAACAAGACCAAAACAGTCACACGTAATGACCCGCAATTTTATCGATTTAATTTGTGAATGTTTAATTTAATTCAAATATTCAATTAATAGTTTTAATAAATAAAAATAACTCTTTTTAAATTTATAACTAATAATAGATAATTCATATTTGAGTTTTGTTTACAAAAATAAATAGTTCGACAGAAAAACTGAAAATGTGATCGTAAATTCATTTTTCGAATTTTCAGCTTTTTATCGAACCGCAAGTTATAAAAGTCGTAAAATATCCTTGTTTATGTTTTAGAAAACAATGCTTACATTTTTTTAGATGGAACCTTTCATTTTGAAATATAAAGAATAAGTAAAAATGAATGGTAAAAGATAAACAAAGATTTAAATTTTAAACTTGAGTTAACACTTAGAATCCTTAGGTGTATTAGTAAACAAAGGCACTTAGCATACCTTATTATCCACTATATTCTTATATGCTATGTACTATGCTGTTTAGGGAAAATGATGTTAGAAATGAAATGATATTTTATTTTATTTCTTTACTTTTAATTCTTTTTAAAATCTCCTTATATATTTACACATACACTACCTTCATTTTTTTGTTTCATCCTTAGTTCATTTTTATCCCAAAAGTTCATATTTTTAATTTCTTCATTCAAGAGTTTCAAAGGGGAAAATCTCATATATTTTTTTATTTAAAACAAAGCAAGATTAGCTAGGATTTTACAAAGGTTGGATATAGGTGAGAACGCTCATCTTTTTTGCTTATTTATTTATTTATTTATTTATTTATTTCTTATGTGATAAAATGATGTTTCAGGTTATAATTATGTTGGATTGTTTTTAAAGTTTATATTTCTTAAGTTAAACAAGAATTAAAAATCAAAAATTTTGATTTAAAATATGAGAAATTTGCTCTCGGGTAAGCTGCAGGTTAACAGTTTCAAGACTTATCATTTACTATTCTATTATACAAACATATGAAACCCTCTTCCTTTTTGATTTCAAAAGGCATTATCTCCTAATCTGTATCGAGTTTGCTAAATCCGTCAGCTAGTGAAATGTTTAGTTTGGAGTCTAGTTTATTTTAAAAATAGTTTCAAAGTTTTCCGTCCGGTAGGTTGAGAGAAAAGTTTACATAACAATAAGCGGGTAAGTTTTATCGGTTTTCGTTGATAACAAATTGACAAACGGCCAATACCATCGCATTCGTATCGACAAGGCGAGCTTTTAGGGATTGTTTGTAGGGTTTGTAGTGATGAGGTTGGGTCAAGTTGACGAGAGGATAGAAATTGGGTTAAAAATCAAATTCCAGCAACCTCGTCAACGAGGGGCCGAGCAGTTGGAGGTGGAGCTACATGGGGTTGTGGTGGAGCTTTAGCGTTAGTGGCGGAGAGTGCGGCGCTCCGAGGGTGGTGGTCAAGCTCGATCTAGGGTTTTTGGTGGGGTTTGGGTATTTGGCTGTGTTCTTGTTGCGGAGGGTAGTGGAGGCCATCGGTCGTGGCCATGGGATGTCGGGGAGGCGTGGTGCTATGGGTCGAATAATGTGTGTCCAGGTGGAGCAATCTGATTGTGGTTGGAGGAATAGTGTTGCGACCTAGGGTATATGGCCCGTATGCACTCTCGGGTTTGTGGATCGGATTTCAAACCATATGCCTAACAAGGACGAAGAAGGGTGACCTATATGGAGCAGTTCAAGGCGGTCATGGCAAGGGTGTCGGCGCGGTGATTGGGTTGCCGAGGTGCCCATGCACGTGCACCCATGCAAGTTTGGGAAGAGGTGTTCCAATTTATTTCTTTGGAGGGAAGTGTTTTGGAATTTTCGATTTTGAAGCAAGTTGTGTTTTGGGAAGAAGCGTAGGTTAGTGTAGGGTTGAATTCAATTGTGGGCTTGGTCCAAGTAGGTCTGAGTAACTTAGTAAATTTTTAAGTTTTAATTTACTAAGTTAAACTTTAACAAAAATATAACTCGTCCATTCGTAGTCCGTTGGACTCGCGGACTTCGATGTTGGATTCATATCATCAATTAGAACACTTTCGAATAGTCGTTCGGCAGTTTTGTAAAAGTTTAAAATACCTTAAATTATAATCTCGTCAGCTAGTAATTATATATTATCACTGTCTTTTGGATAGCAGAATAAAACACTGGTATGGTATATTTAAATTAAATAGATTTTAATGGACATATATTTAGCAGAATAAATCACCATTCTGCTATTTTATAATTGGACATTTAATTATATGTATATTGATTTGGATAGATGATGTATCATCCGTCGTTCATCAATTGTGAATATTATTTACATTTTTGTTGTTTATGTAAATATCAGTGATATGATCTCAATGGTTGAATCGAAAATAAATGGTAACTTATCCAAGTACAGTGTGGTCGTTGAGCCTCTTTTCTAAGTTTGTAAAAGGAAATGAATTTTGGATTTACTTGGACTATAAATTAATTCAAAGTAAAGTAATTTCTAAAATAAAATAGATAAGTTAATATTATTTTATTTTCGATGAGTCTACTAATTATTTATTTATAATATTTTAAAGTTGTTTAGTTTTAATTAAAGCTGTTTAATTTTTTTTTGAGTTATTTCAAATTTATTTATTTTATTGATGATATTCTAAGTTAGTTAATTATTAATAACGAAGGTTTTAGAATTTATTAATTATTTATTAATAACAGTTTAAGTTAATTATTTATTTAATAATGATTTAGTTATTAATTATGTACTAATAATGATTTAGGATAAGTTAATTATTTACTAGCAATGTTTTAAAATCTTAGTAAATTATTTATTTAGGAGGTTTGAAAAGGAAATAAATTTATAATAAATAAAGTGTTTTAAAATAATAAAATGTTTTATAAAGAGAATTATTTTGAAATTAAAAAGGGTTGTTGATGAAATAAATTTGGAAAGATTTTTGGATTTGATAAGGGATTTTGGGTTATTAAAACGTTGGTTGAAAGGGATTCGATAAATTACAAAAATTTAAGTTTATGAGTCTAAATAGCAATCCTTCTTAATTTTGGTGGTACAGAAACTCTTCCCTACTTAACACCGAAGGATTAATAATTTGGATTCATAAATATCCGTGTTTCAAAAGTCTTTGTTTGGTCTATTTAATATGAAGTTAAAATAAGAAATCTTTCTTAAAGGGGTTTTGTGAATTTTCTTGTACTATTGTGTAAGTATATAAGAAAGTTTCCCAAGTATTTTAAGTGAATGGTTTTGAGAATATACTTATACCGGTGATATAAGTATATAAATATTTTGGTAAATAACTAAAGTATTTAATTATGGAAGATTATTTCAAAGAGGCTTAGTGGATCCCATCAGGAAATAAATCTATGTTTGAATTGTTGTTTATTTGATAGTTAAATAACTGACTATTAAAAAAATATGGACCTACTTCTAACTCTGGAAATATCTGTGAGAACCACGTGAGTTATATGGCATAGGCATCTCTGATTTGCTGTACTGTGCATATAAATCTCATTTTGTTCTCCTCGGACAAATGATAGGGAGAGTCGTCCACTTAAATAGTTAGAGGGTGATCCCCGCTCCTATGTATTGTTTGCTTATTTTCGAACGAACTGGATTTGAGTTTATTGATAACTAGCGAACGTTATTTCAAAGTAAACGGGACCGGATAAGTATGAATTATCCAAAAACCACTTCGAACCAACTCAAGTGTTCGAATTTGAAGCATATTAAAGATGATGGAATCGAAGACGGAGTTCTTTGAAGTGCAAGGGCTACTTGCTACTAATCCCGAGGGTGATTCCAAAATGAATGTAGTAGTAGTGGTGCATTCGGTTTATTCTTATTCTGAACAACTTGTATGGACGAATGCTGATATTGCATTGCCACTTGGAGGGTAGTGTTAGCATTCCAAGTGGGATTGCTATATAAAAGGTAAAACGTAGCCTCTTGCCTTATCAACTAGAATGACTAAAATAGGGGATATATGGCAGGGCTAAGTGGGTCACACCTATTAGGGTACTATCATCACCTTTCTAGATATATATTTATGGATTTGGTTGTGCATGAGAGCTCTCGGGATAGGTTGCAAAAGCAACCGGAGTGATGAAATATTCGGTACTATCTAGTAAGGGTTAGACCGGTCCTGTGTTGTCTGCGGTCGATAAGTTCGACCTTGGTACATTTTCTAGAGTTGTACTAGGGCAAGTGGTACCCCAGTAGCCTTGTCATTGTATGAAATCTATCCAATACGTGCATTTACGGACTTTGTTGTATACCTATTATGTTGGAATTTAATTAATGTAACAATTTTGGCTATGATTCAATATTTTATTTTACACCCTAGACAGTATTATAATATCACTGGATTTTCTATAGAAATGCTTTGGTTATCGTAAGGTAATAACCCGTCCGTGTTTATGTGTGGCATGGTCTTACGAGATACCTTTGATTTTAAAGAGTTTTATAAGTTATAACAAAATTCTTGTGGTTTAAGTTTCTCACATTGGTTTTACTAAACTGGTCCGGGTGTTAATTTTTTTAAACACTCGGGTCATACCCGATTAGTTTTCCAGAGATAGCTTTGGATGCTTTGAAGCTTCAGGAGTCAAGTTGGATGACCAAAACGAATTTCCGTATTTTTATTTTCGCTATTTTTTTTCTTGTGTGTATTTATCACCAAGTTGTAAGGATAGGTTGTTATAACCGTTCAGACTGGTGATAAGTTAAACTCTGATGTGGTTGTATAATAAAGGTTTTTCTTTTGGAAAGATGACTTTGAAATATTATATATTATTTAGCACGTGGTGAGATTTACTTCTATTGTTTCTTTTCTTCCTTTTTCCTAAACAATATGTCTTTCCAGCAATTAGATGCTCGACTCATGAATACCGATGATGTATTGGTGTTGACTTCTGAGGATCGAAAAGGCGGGTTGTTACATCACACACGCCAATTTCCGTAAGTAAAGTGTCATGTATTCTCAGCATATTAATGACCATGTGCTTAAATGTTGAGTTCATGAGTCTACTTTAGGATGCGCCTAAGGGAACGACCTGATTTCCATACTCGTATAGGTAAGTATCTTAAGGTGTTTCTACGATACACCTTGTTAACTAAATAGATTTATTAAGGATTTGAGAGAGTTAGGGATACACCCTAAGGTAATTATATAATTTGTTACATATATCTAACTCTACAACCAACCTTGTTCTTAATAAAGGTGTTTATTTTTATTATGTACTTGTTATATTATGGTATATTAATTAAGTAATTAATTTAAGTATATTAAACAGAAAATCCTTAAATAACATATTATGTGATAATAATCAAAAGGAGTTGTAATCATGAGAAAATTATTATAGTTTAAAATAACATATTATTTTAAATATCCTTGTACAATATATTTCGAGAAAGGACATCGATGCATCCATTAAGGTTAGAATATGTAACCCTCTCCAAATGTTGAGCAGTGTATTACTCATGGTTATTGGTGGCACCAAGGGATTACGTACAGGTAGTCATTGGATAACTATGGAATAACTCAGCCAAGAGTTCCCAATTGGTGAATAACAACTAGGTCAAATAAAAAATATTAGAGTGACTGTATTACACAGTTATTTCAACTTGAGAATACCTTTAAATTTTAATGTGTATACTCCACTTTGATTATAGTTAACTCATGGCATGTCGAACATCAAACACTATCGTTGGGTCTGAGTTAAAACATTGGAAGCGAAACACTATTTGATAGAGAATTCCATTCCTCGGTTATAAGAGGTTAATATCATGGTCAACTATAGTAAACTCAAAATCAAAATCTCTTTTTAGAGTTTTACGGTTAATAATAAATTTTATTATCGAACCAATGACTTTGTTTATGGATGAACCGAGTTGAATATGGATGATATTAGAATTTTGACCAAAACTAAATTCATAGATCCTCAAGTGATATAGTATTGACGAAGAGAATTAATCTAAATAATCATTATTAAAAGTACCACTTAAATTGTAAAATTGGATTTTATTGATAAAAATGTATAAGCGATAAATTCGGCCAAACTGTCACTCCACTAGCTAAGGTGATAAATGAATGTTGATATAGAATAGTTTGATATTAATAACTCACTGAATTTACACCTACGAGTCATACAACTGTATTGGTCCCCACATGATTTAATTTATTTATAAATTGCTATAAATGAACTAAATTAACTAATATTTATTAAATATTAATTCTTTATCTGATGTATTTGGCGCTATTGGTAATTTTATGGGTTTCATTAGTAATTAACTACGTGCGTATATAAAAGTAATATATGAACATAATGATATACGATATTGATACGCATTTAAATATGATTTAAGTGATATTAATTACCAAAAGGGTTTGGAGTATTTAATGGTCCATCTAGCCTATGATATGGCCAACCATAAAGTATGGGGGTAGGTTTAAATTTTAGATATTGATAAAAATACTCGGTAAAACGAGAAATAGTAAAAGGAGGAGAATTTGTCTCCCCTTCTATCCTTTTTAAACAATTTAGCATCCACATTTTCCTATTGGATTCCTCCCCACTCTACTCATGACCATGAGCTCTTCTTCCCCCTTTCATGGTTGAAAGTACTATAAGCTCATATACGTCAAATCAAATATAAATCTTGGTACACCAGGCCGTTGCAACATCTAGATATTGATTCAAGGTGAATTAGGAGATACCATCAATCAACATGTGTTCAAAGACAACATCCCTAAAGTATTTAAACTCTTTTATTTTATATCATATTCGTCATGTACTTTATAGATCATGAAATGGTTTTATATGCATAGCAGTTATCGCCCTTTTTCTGCCATCAAATTACATTGAACTATTTACATTAATCAAACTGTTGTTTAAATATTTGTATAATAATTACGAAAAACAGAACTTCATTTTGGCCATGGTATCTATTTTTATATTTTAAAATTGATTTTTAGTAATTTAACATATATTATTTATAATTATAAATATATGTATATGTATTATATTATTAAAACATGTTTATAAAATTTATATATCTATATAAAATATACTTCAGCTTAAAAAACATTCATTTTAAATTTTGGAACATATATATATATATATATGTATATGTTATAATACTGGTATATTTGTATTTATCCATTTAACAATGTTTATATTAATATATAATAAATAGTTTCGAATTTTATAATAAAAAATTGGCCGAAAAGAAATAAAGTTGTATAGCATATTTTAATACTTAAATCTCATTGAAAACTATATAATTTACTTACTTTATGCCAATTGTTTTTGTATTTAAAATAATTATTTCAGTAGTGATAAAATAGTATCCGGAATATAAAATAATTATTTTATTTAATTATAAGATATTTTAAAAGATTTCTATAGATCTTGATTTGAATTTTAAAATGTTTTTCTAAATAAAAATTAGATATCAAATTAGAATTTGAATTTTATTGACCTGATTAAAGTCCATTGCTCAAATTTCTCGTTAGTGTGGAGTTGGCCGGCCTACATCATTGAACTGGCTTGCATGATTGCAACAGTGAGCATCTTGA
Source organism: Allium fistulosum (assembly GCA_030737815.1). Taxonomy (NCBI): domain Eukaryota; kingdom Viridiplantae; phylum Streptophyta; class Magnoliopsida; order Asparagales; family Amaryllidaceae; genus Allium; species Allium fistulosum. The sequence continues at coordinate 971,463,676 of CM060903.1, forward strand.
CCCACCACTTAATCCATACGCTTCCCCGAGCCTTGCACTTTGGCCCGTCCGGCTATTTCACATACATAAACCAAGTACCCCCCACATGCATATCTACGGTCGACGACAACAAGTATCCGCTTATCCATGAAGAGTGAAGGATCGTCTTCACCCTAGAGGGGGGGGGGTGAATAGGGTGATACTAATGATAATAAAAATTAATGCGGAAATAAAAACAATAGTAGAAAATAATGCAGAAGAGATCACACACAAATTTACCCAGCTTCGGCAAAACCCTGCCTAAGTGCTGCCCCCAAGGTTTCTACTAGAAATTAAGTAGTCAGACGCTTACACACGTAAAATTGCGACACTCGCTAATGACTTACCTAACTCTACCCTCAAAACCCTGTCACAACTCAGCCACTGAGTTGCGAATTCTTGAACTATACCACCGCAGTTCATAACCTAGTCACCCGACTAGAGAGTCACACAATTTTAAAAAGGGAAATTACAAAATAAATAAAACAAACTAAACAAAACCCTATTTTAATACTCAAGCCCAAAATAAAATTAAAGCCGACCCAATTGTAATTAAAAGAAGCTTCCTCTTTTTATATTTCTCGTGTAATCTTATGGCCAATTCCTTCTTCGTTCCTCTTTCACAAGCTAGGATTTTGCTGTAAATTGAAGACGCCGCCTTTAATCTGATCGATTGTGACATGCTTTTGCTATGGTTGCTTCGCCAATCGAATTGCTGGCTGTGATAGGGTTTCGGTCGCTCCAATTGTATCAAGTTCGAATACTACTGGTATGTGATTTTTACTTTGATTTCTTTGTTTGATGATGCTTGAACTCGACTCTTTGAATGCCGATGATGATATGAGATTAAATAAGGATAAAATCCCTACACAAGAATGATCATAACGGGAAGTGCCCTGACCTAGATGTTATGAAAGACATCCCTACACAAGAATGTCACCCTCCATCGTCAGAAGTAGATCTCTTACACTAGCCATGCATCATCGTGCCCCTTTGCCATACTGCTGCTACAAATCCCCATCACTAGATAGGTAATGGAGAAGTCCCTCCCCGGAAAGGGGCTAGCGCCATGTGGGGGCATGCAAAGGCTGGTCCTCAAGAATAAATGGTCGCCATGTGCCTGCAAATGCTCAAAATATAAAGTAGAAATGTTGGCGATGAGGGTCTGTCAGATGACAAGAATGGAGACCTCTTCTTCGAAGAAATCATAAACACCTACATCCACCGAAGGGTTCTTTTGCCTTCCACGATAAGTATGATAGAAGCACTGACCTGTCCGATCATATCACCACTATTAACTCAATAACCCAGGCCGACCAACTCTCCAATAATGGAAAATGTCTTATTTTCTCTCGACATTAACCCGACCTGCCTCTCATTGGTTCCTTCATTTACAAGCTAGTATTGTCCATTCCTAGGCTCGGTTGTGTTTCGACATCAAAATTGGCTTCTTCGCATCAAAGGTAAGAGTTATGATGGCAAGCGAGCTAGGCAACATAAGACAAGGCTCGACCGAGTCCCTCCGTTCATATGTCAATTGCTTCAATAAAGAATCAACCCATGCAAGAAGAGCAGACAAAAACAACATGGTAGTCGCCTTGTGTTCAGGGTCGAGTACCAATCTCGAATGTGGAAAGAATTACAGAAGCTACCCACTTCAGCATTGACCAACTTTCTCCGAAGGGCGCCCTATAATGAGGGTGGAATTGGCTGACATATCCGATAGTGATGAGGAGAGTGGCCAAAGAAACAAAGCTGACCCAAGGGAAGAAAATTGCTAAAAGAATGGCTGGTAGGAAAACATCAAGAAGTGTATGGAAGATGGTTCGCACTTCAAGCCTAGGTACATAAATTATGGAACTCAAAATGGCGGAGGGAGAAGCCTAGGGTAATGGAAAATATTGCGAATTCCACCAATTCAATGGTCACTCAACAAATGATTGTCGACATCTTAAGGATGATATAGAGCGATTGGTCTGGGAAGGCATATTGATTCAGTATGTAAGGCAACAAGTATAATGATGTAATGCCTAAAAAAATCAACCTACCTTACCTCAGCACGTAGAAGATAACAACATGGTCACAATCATCGTAGAGATTTTATCAATTTGTAACGGCCCGCATTTGGCCAACATTAGTCGGGGGATCAAGCCCGAAACATGAGAGAGCTCACATTTGGCAATCAGATATATTAAGTAGATCGTTGGGCCTCAAGGATCCTCGAGTTAAAGACGATGCAATCGACATTGATTTAATCGTGGAAGAAAAAAGAGGAATTGGTTTCCCTAATCACGATACCATGGTCATCTTAATTAGTATGGCAAGTACCTAGGTTCTTAAGGTCTTCATCGATGGTGCAGCTCCGTTAATTTTACGTTTAAAGAAATTTTAAAGTAGATGAAGCTTCCTACTTCCACTCTCACTCCTTATGCATTTCCCACCTACGGGTTTGGGAGTGTTGGCATAATACCTCTCGGATCTACCTCTCACATTGTCGCTTTCGGCCAAGAACCTTTGACGGCCAAAATTCAGGCATAATTGGTTGTAGTGAACTGCCCCTCCATATATAATATCTTAATAGGTTGACCTGCATTAGTGGACCTACACGTAATAGTTTCCTATCAGCGGATAAATGATAAAATTCTTAACCAAGGGAAGAATATGGTGCATCCATAGCAACTAGCAAGCCACTAGAGATTGCAATAGCATATCGCAACAACAAGCAAAGAAGGGGGTACTCATGATGCAACAAGGGTTAGCAACGCCCAATGTAGACGCGCCTGAGAGAACGTGAGAGTCATTCAATGCTGTTGTTCATGCCAGGGGCCCAAACATCATGGTTGAGGGCGTAACGACCCGTAATTTTTGATAAATAAATTTATTAATTAAATAGGTTTTGGAGTTTAATGTTGTGAAAATTAAAGTTTAAGATTTAATAATGGAAAGATAACTAGAATGTACTTGTAATAATGTTAATGTAAGTTAGTGGATAACTAATTTAATGCAATTCCAATTTATTGATATAATTGAAATAAAAGGAATAAACCAAATGCTGTATTGAACGGTGAAATTGTATGAAATTAATTGAAATTGATTATCATAGAATAATTGATTAGTATGTGATTTTATTAACTAGGTTGATAAGTAATAAACATAGAAATGTTTTTGAATTGGTAAGTTATAATAATGGTTTAATTATAAATTCACTATTTAAATTCATTGGAAATCAATTGGAAATAAATTACAATAAGTATAATTAAATATTACGTTAATATGAGTTAAGACGATAACTGAAAATGTGAATGTAATTAAATGTACAAAAATGTCAATTATATTCATAAAGCAATAATTGCTTTAATAATAAGAGTGAAACCAAGATAAATGAATCTAGTGGGACTTTAAATTATTATTAATGTGAAAATTGACAAAAATTAAATATAATTGAAATATTGCAACTAATATGGTAAAAGATGATAATTGTAGAATATTAATGCAATAAGATGTAAATCAATGTTAACTATGTCCATTAAGTAATGATTGATTGAATAAAAAGATTGAAATCTAATTAAATAAATTTATTGGAATTAGAATATAATTACTTATAATTAAATGTAATTAAATATTGTGGTTGATGTAAGAAAAGGCGTCAATTGTAGAAAATGAGGATAGCAAGATAGAAACCTATGTTAATAATTTCATAAGGTATTGGTTGATTTAATAGTAGGAGTGTAAATAAAAATAAAGAAATAAAAATGAATAAGTTTAGTAAAGGAGTAAACATATGCTTATTTATTTGAAATGTTTGGTAGCTGAAAGATTGATTGTAGAGATGATAAACTATTATTTAGTAAGAAATGTATAATTACTGTTTGTATCCAATAGTGTATAAATATGTTTAAATTACTATTAGATAGGAAATAATTGTTCTACTTCTCATTACATTCATTTAGTCCATTTTGAAACTTAATCAACTGAAATTAATGTAATCTAAAATTTTCAATTAATTGGAGAGAGAATACTAAATTATAAATTAATAGTTGTAATTAAAAGTAGCTTATATTTTGTGAAAATATAAGGAAAGCTTGATTTAATGAAAAGAACATTTACATCAAATAAAATGAATGTTTCATTTGTGAATGTAGGTTTAATTTTATTAAAATAAAGAACAGAATGATTGATTTTAAAGAAAGAAATATATTTTTATTTGAACTGTGTTTTAGCTTACAGATTGATTACAAGAATAGGAAAATAATCTATTTCAGTAAGTTATTTATTACTCTTGTGTGTAAACAACAAATTTATAAACGTGTTTAAATAAACAATTGTTCTATTTTTCATCCATTTTAGTTGTCTGTTTTGAAATTTAACTTTGTAGTAATTGCAATTAATGTAATTCAAATATTTTAATTAAAAGGAAAGAAAACGTTGATTGCAATTAATAGATTTAATAAATGAAACGCACGTTTTGTGTTAAACAAAAAGGGTGTTTTAATGGAAATAAAAGATCATGTTAGGAAAACCAAATTGAACGCTTTCATTTTTAAGGTAAGTATAATTTTTTTTTGCGTAGATAAAAACCTAAATGCGTACAAGTTTGAATGTTATTTTAGTTAATGAAGTTAATTTGGCTACGTTTTAAAAAAGTTGAATTTCAAAAGGTTGTGCGATGTACATGGTCCCTTCATTTCTTTTGTTATTAATTGTTGCATGAACGTTTTAAAATAGTTACCTTATTATTAATACTTGATCCATTTATTTCTCCTTCTATTTAATACCTGGGCCTTGACTTTTAGGTTGTATTTAATTCTTGCCACCTCATTTTCACGTATACAAAATTTTACTTTCCTTTGGTTTGCAAACTTTTCCATTCCTACGTACATTTCCTTATGCATTATTAATGTCTGGAGCTTTCAAAATAAAATGTGACATTTATTTTTGTCCCTCCACCTTCATTTCCTAATTATAAGTAAACTGCAGCTTATTACTTCATTTGCGTTTTATTTCTCCTGACACCTCATATTCAAAAGCCCTTATTCTTGCAAATCCAAAAGCTTTCTTTTATAAAACATGATTTTTTTTTTTCATTTTTCGTACACGTCCTGTCCTCATCTTAGTTGTTCTTCAATCTTTTCCTTAAGCCTTATCTTGAGAAAAACGTAAGTATTAAAATTTGTTTTTTTATGCGTACTAATTATTATTTTAATAATATTTCTTATAACATGAATATCTTTTGCATATAAACATTGATTCACGCGCCATTTCTTCTGTTGGATTCATATTTAAATTCCGGACAACATGAAATTGATTTAGTTGAATTTGGAGACTGTTGAGTTTCTGCGCTTCTGTTTGGATTTTATGGGCTAAAATCAAAGGTGAGTGTTTTAACCCACTCACAATTACTAAATTATCTTATGTCGATTAAATTAAATTTATGATGTGATTAGAAATTGATTAGTTGATGTTTGGTATATTTAAATTGTCATGCCTGTTGAATCTGACTTTTATTGATTATTATTGCCATTTAATTTAATATTAAATTTTAATTCGTTAGTTTATACTTGTTATTGATAATCAGTTAGCTATTGATGTTTATTGATTTATTTGGATGATGATTTTGATGGATGTTTGATTGTTGATATTGGATGACTGGATGTTATATTTTATATTATTGTAACGCTGCAAGTTCCCTATGGGTTGAAATGATACATACCCGAATGATCTGATAGATTAGGGGAAATCGTTATGAGTTGAAATGATAGACTCAATCGATTTCATGGATTTGAAGTAAAATTTGGGATTACAGATTGAAATAATATATACCCGTAAAATTTAAATTAATTGTGAATTGAAAAGATAAATATCCGTATCACTTGACCATAGGGTAGAAAACTATATATGGACACCGGATTGGTTAAATTAAACGATTTTAAAACCCTTAAATCTTGGATTGGATTATATGATAATTTAAAGGAAATTGATTTATATAAATTGAATTACTTTGAAAATCCATGTTTGAAGGTTGGAATTGGAAATTGGTTTAAATCGAAATTTTAAAGTATTTTAATCTGTTTTAAATCGAGTTAAAGTATTTTAATCTATTTTAAATCTATTTAAAGTATTTTAACCTATTTTAAATCTATTTAAAGTATTGTAATCTATTGTAATCTATTTTAAATCTAGTTAAAGTATTTTAATCTATTTTAAATATATTTAAAGTATCTTAGCCTATTTTGGTCGATATGATTTCAAAAAGTGAATATAATTTCAAAAGTAATACGGTTGAATTGGATATAATATTTTGATATCAATTATGAAACAATTTTAGAAATTTAAAAGATCCATCCTGTATGAAATAAGCGTTTGGTTGTTAAAGAGGCCGGGATCAAATATTGTCATACTCTCTGCCAATAACGAAAACCACTTTAACAACTGTATACGTGGTGGAGATTCCAGAATGAAGTAGGATGGTTTGGTGTACGATTTTGTATGAGGTATTTACGTAACCCTGACTCCCGTGAGTCAGCTTAGACGTGACTAAAACAGGAGCTATACCGGGCCAAGTGAGGTCGCACCTTCGATCGGGGACATTTCTTCGATACCATACTATTACTTTGTGACTGATTTGGTGGCCCCCCTTCGATTTTGATTATGGTAGTGTGTTCGAGGTGGGCGGTAGTAGCTGCTATGCGTTACCACCAGTCCGGAAGTGCAAATGGTAGAATCCTACCCTGGCATTGCCTCGAGTGCCATGTTCACATGCTGTATCTCGCCTTCTGAGAGTTTGGTTTGTACCATACTTATGGAGTGCCCTCTGAGTAAACCTCACAGAGGATCTTACGGTACTATATGGACTATGGGAATATATAAAATGTTTTAAGGGGGATATGGGTAACGCCTTAACGCTATTTTAATACTTTACTGTAGACACTATTATAATAGCGTATTGTACTATGTATGTAGATAGTTTAACGGATCCTTAGGAGATGGAAATCTTGAACATCTCTTAAGTTATTACACTCATGTTAGACACTGGATATGAGATGTCAAACCTCGTAAACATCTCTGACGCCGTTACACTCATATTTATTTACCGTTGATTTAAATTACATAAGATTTTTTAGTTCTGACTCGAGTGTTTTGTCTTTCCAATTCGCTCGGGTCAGTCTGAGCTTTTCAATGTATCGAAGAGTTCTTATTGGAGGACGAAGATGAAGATTTAGTACTATTGTTATTTATTATATTCATACCACCACATCATGTTGTTCTGCTGCATTATTTAATTATTACCGCTGTATGTACTTTGATTCTGTATTGTAAAAGTATAATCAAATGTTATTTGTAAAACAGCTTCATGAAATGTTTATTTGATTATTATATTTTGTCATTTCGCTGTGAGATTCTATGTTTGTTTTCTTTCTTTCTTTGCTTTTTCTTATTTACCCCATAACAATCTGCCCTTTAGAATGGTTTGAGTCTAACGTGTGTGGTTTATCGTCAATTTAGACCGTCAAAAAAGACGGGTCATTACAGAGGGAGACCTTCTCTCCTTAGCCATCCCAAGTGAGACAAAGGAACTCATAGCAACATGGAATGAGCAAGTTCATTCCTATTATCATGCGGGGTCAGAAGATGTTACCATTCATTTCCTCTCAATGCCGATGGACTCATCCGTGAGGGCTGGGGCAGCCATAGCTCTTCAGTTTGTGCATAGATGTCCACCCTGGTCGAGGAAGTTGTCGAACGCATTATAAATGCATTATACTAATGTGATTTGGGAAAAAACACAAATGATAATAATGATGACCCACTCGGTCCCCGTATGGGAGACTCAAACCCCGACGTTTGACGATCAACTCTTCTTGTGGCATTATCATTCGATAACAACGATTCTAACAGGGTCGTATAAATTGGCACGAGCTATGTCCAAAAGTAAGGAATGAGCTAATAATTTTCCCGAGGAATAACAAAGATGTGTTTTACTAGGGGCTTGCCAACATGACCAGCATAAATCCCTTAATTATCTATCATGCCCCAGACATCGACCCAGTAGCTCACTTGGTCTGCCAAAAGTGACAATCTCTCAACCCCAAGAGATATGGGGTGCTCAAAGAAGAAGTAGAAAAGATGCTCGCAAATGGTTTCTTCCATGGGGTTACATTACCTATATGGGTTGCCAACTCAGTATTTGTTCGAAAGCCAAGCGGGGCCTAAGACTTGTATTGATTTCTTGAATCATAACAAGGCTTGCTCGAAAGACAGTTTTCCACTACCCTGCATCGACCAACTCATGGACACAACCAACGGACACAGGTTACTCACATTCATGGATGCCAACTTAGCCTATAATCTGATCAACATCCAAGGCCCCAATAATGAACACATCTCTTTCATCACTAACACCGTCCTTTACTGCTACTGGGTCATTCCAATCGAATTGTGCAATATCGGTGTGACCAACCAACGACTCATGAATATAATGTTTGCCCAGCAGATCGGCCAGTCCATGGAGGTATACATGGATTACATGCTTGTGAAATCGAAGAAGGGCGGGGGACACATTACAAACTTGGTCGAAACTTTCCACATACTCCGCAAGTAAAACAAGAAACATAATCCCAAGAAGTTCTCCTTCGCCGTTTGGTCCTGGAAGTTCCTCAGTTTTGTGGTAAGTGCCAAAGGCATTAAGGTCAACCCCTATAAAATTAAAACAATTCAAGATTATGCAGATTCCCCGCTAGTCAAGCAAGCTAAATAGGATAATCGTAGCACTTAGCCCCTATGTGTCATATGCCACAGACTGGTGTGTCTCCTTTTTTGATCTTATTAAGGAAGGGAGAATGTTTGTCTCGAACGAATAATGCACCAATTTTTGAAGACTTAAAGTGACTGTAACTACCCGCGTATTTGACCCTCAAATGTCGATACTAATACATCCACGGTATTCACCTGTCGAGCGCTCAAGTGTCGGAATGACATATTATTAGAGTAAATTAAAAGAAAACGAAATAGAATAATAAACAAAGAATGCAACATCAGAATTTCACAATGGAACAATAACATATAATGTCAAAAGGCAGTACAAGTTGTCACTCTAAGATACATACCATTTCAAAGTTACAATCCTAAGTACTATCATCAGCTTGGACAGTTATAACTGCCCATCCTTACAATTACCGATATATACATACTAGTAGTGTAACGGAAATAAGAATACTACAATAGATGAAAGCATCTAGCCCGTCTCCTCGAGCTCTAAAGAATATGAACGAAAACTTGCATTTCTCAAACTACACGAAAGAGCACTCGAGGAATTAAGGGAAAAATAAAACCATGAGTTAGACAAAAGTCTGGTATTAGAAACTCAAGAAACATGTGACCACATAACAACACCTTTTGAAACCAACCAAATCACCGGAATGGTTTTCCCCTCAAAAGGGACAAACCATCCGATTAATACATATGGCGATACAATAGACAATGTTTAGGGTGTAGAATATGAATCAGAAAATAGCCGAGATGCTTACATTGATCACACTACGATAATATTGAGTGTACAATCAAAACTATTAAGATTTGTTTGCATATATGGATTTCCATTGGAGGTGCCCTCGATACGTCAAGAACGGGCCTCCTGAAAAGGGTTAGCGATATCCTTTAGAGTAGTGTATATCTCTAGATAAAATATAGCATAGAGTAAACCTGACTGGTCCATGCCCTAACACATGGCACCAAGTAACATCGCTCTCGCTAGCAATCAAAAAGCATCTCTAGAATATAGCTGATATACCCTTAAGTTAGCTAAACACTTTGGCTATGAATACTACTCCAGTTTTTGTCATTAATGACGGCGAAGTCATGTTCAAAATCTCAACGCATGGGCCTTAATCACTCGAAATAATCTTGAATCTCTCTTTGGATCCAGCATCTTGAACAGATCTCGAATCTCTGCAAGAATTTCAGCATCTCTAACAGTTCATGATCTCTCCATGTATTCTAGCATAAGTCCTCCAACAAATGCTAATGTTGTCCTCTCTTGGGATCACCTTCAAGATAGATAGTACCTCACAATAACATCACTCAAAATGTTAAGGCGACCTCTCCTTTGGATTTAACCTTAGGTTAAGCACACTACCCCACTTATCGGATGCTTCAAAACCAATCGATATTGTTTGTACCAAAATTGGGCACAACACTCTTCAGAAGTTTTTGAAGAGATAAAATGAAAAAATTAAATGGAAAAAGAGGATTATCTAACAAAAACTCCAAAAAAACAGATGATGAAAACGATAAAAACACACGGAAACACAAGAATTTAGAGTGGTTCGGCGTATTGCCTACGTCCACTATGAAGTTGATCACATTATTGATGTTTCTTTGATGATTACAATTGATTGCAGCAGATTACAGCAAAATTCAGTTGAGAAATTCGGGTACAGCAGTGAAATTCGTTTGCAACAGCAGCAATGGAGTATGGAGTTGAATTCGGCAGAGTCTGGGCGTTGGAGAACTCAAAGATTCCAAGATCCCCTTTTCTGTATGCCCTGGGCTCTATTTATAGGTGTAGGAGGTCGATATTTCGCTCAGATCTTGGGAAACTTCTTCTGGCACGTGAGTAGGCCTGCGCGCCTAAGCCCGTGAAGTTTCGACCCGATCTGTGTTGATACGAACGAATTTTGTATCGATCAAGATTGCGTCCAATGGAGTCGAAATTTGGTGTGAACATTCTTTAGCATGCACGCAAGCTCCTGTGCAAATTTCATAGCATTTGAACTTATAGATCGTGAGATATGAACGATGCAAGATTGTGTTTCCAGTGCACCGTTCTGTTCGACTCGATCAGTTCGACTCGATCCTGTTCGAATCGATGGCTGCGCGTGTCCAGGTGATGACGCGGCGATCAATCTTCGGATCGACCCACCTTTTACGACAAGTTGATCGAGTCGTCTAGGGTTTTCACCTTGTTCGTATCGAAGCATTTGTCTTGTTCGAATCGATGTGAGGTAACTCTCGTGCGTATCGATGCAACGAGCTTTGTTCGTATCGATGGGGGACACATGGAAAAAGTTAACTGCGTGGCCTCGTTCGTATCGATTGGGAATGACTCCATTTGATCGATACGAAGTTGACGTGGCCAGATGGACTCGAACAATGGTAGCTCGATCGATACGAATAACCATGACGTGGATCGATACGAACAAGGACTTCTTGATGGATACGAAGTAACTGGGTTTGAAAGATACGAACAGTGATCCATTGATGGATACGAACAGTGCGTCCTGATGGATTCGAACAAAGGTTCTCTGATGGATACGAAGTGGACATTGGACGATCGATGTGGAGCTGATCGATTTGAAGTAGGCTCTGGCCGATCGATTCGAAGTAGGCTTTAGTGATCGATGCGGAGCCGATCGATTCGAAGAAAGCTTTCCCTGATGGATTTGAACTCGATCGAGTCAAACAGTGGGCAGTCGATGGATTCGAACGCGAGGCTGTTTTTCATCCAATTTTGCATCGATCATAACTTGAGCATACGAACTCGGATTGACTTGAAATTTGGAATGTTGACTTTCATTGCTTCGCTCGTCGTGTCGTGCCGATTATAGCTTTATCCGGACTCGGAAAAAATTCGTCGATATCCATAGTCAGCCTGCGCATAACCGATCTCTAAGATGAACCGTCGTTGGTTTCTAGTCAGGTTCTTTGATATCTCGGCCTTGCCAAAAGGCGGGATAACATTTGCCCCCCAAAGTACGTCTTGTGGAAACATGACGTGCTTTGAAATGCTGCATCCTTCACTCTGAACAGTTATCATTTTTCTTCGATGAAAGTTGTAATCTTTGACTGATTTCCTCGGTGATGTGAACTATTGACTGTCAACTGTTGTACCCTGTATTATTGTAATTGATTGCTGCATGCTAGTAATTAGCTGTTTGCTGTTGTAATCGTTATAAGACTAGTATCCAATTCCTGTGAATGTTAAAATTTGAATATTAGTCCGACGTATATGTATATATGTTAATCTGACTCTTGTTGACGTTTGCACGTTCACGAGTCGTTGTCAGTTTATCTCGTATCGAATTCTGTATCGATCCTCTCCTGAACCGATGTGAAATCCGAATTGTAACAACACTCGATGGTTGTTTTTGAATGCTCCTTCGTATCAATCCTCTCCTGAATCGATGTAAAAGGTTGGAACATTATCTTTGCATCGGTATACATCGCATCGATGGATACAAAATAAAAATTTTGAATCGATGGATGTGAGGTTTAACGGATACGAAACGATCGTTCTTATCGATGGTGCTCAACGCCTTCAGAACAACCCTTGCTGTGTATTTCGAATCGATGGTCCTGGTGTCGTTGGATACGAATTGACAATTTGCATCGATGGATACCGGAGACAGTTGAAAATGATCGATACGAATAACGACTTTGTATCGATGGATTTGGGTGGCTCAGAAAAGCCTTTGTTTTGAATTTCGCTTTGATGAAGGCTCGAGTCGATGGATTCGAATAGACATTTCGACTCGATCCGCTGGTTGACCTGTAGCTACCGGTTGAGTTTATTGGGATGCGAATCGTTTTTGCCTTTATGCTCGAGTCCATATAAATACTATGGACTTAGTCATTTTTCACTTTTTACTTTTACTCTTGAGCTTTGCTTTCATAGCGATTTGATAAGAACTAGATCTACAGGAATCCTTCGTCTCTGAATCACTTCGTTACATCAAATCTTCGAACCGACATCTTGAAATCAGGTAATTGGACCTCCAATCCACGTTATAGCGATTGAATTCGAGATCGATCGCCAATCTCTTCACACGCGTAATCGATCTTCAGGGATGCTAAGGTCAGAATCGGCTCAAAGTGAATTATCTTGGTGCTCGAGCGATTTGGGGAAGAAGAATGGTTGAAAGATATGAATTATATGCTCGCGTCGATCGATTAGATAAATGGTTTTCTTCGTATCGATCTGGGGATGATGGCATTTTGTATCGATTTGTAGTTGAGAGAATATCATGTGGAGGGATGGAACGACTTTGTATCGATGGGTGTTGGCCAGAGTTTGTGTCGATCGATACGTAATTGACTTCGATGATCGATTCGAAGTTGATTACTTGCAATCGATATGAAATGGGCATTATAAGTTGGTTCGATGCGCCGATGTTGATCGATACGAAATCGAGGCCTATGACCGATGCAGAATACATTCCCCTGATCGATACGAAACGTATCGACTCGAATGTGATCGATACGAAGCGTATCGAGTCGAACACGATCGATGCGAAACGTATCGATGCGAACTTGATCGAAACGAAAATGGACCCCCTTGATCGATACGAGCAGCTGCATTCCGGACTGCCACGAATTGCATCCCCGGTGATCGATCTATGTCTGAGCCCTGATGGATTCAAAATCTTATACTATCAAATACTTGACTCCGACGAGCTTCAGCTTTGCATAACCGGACTTGACCGTAGAACTGTACATTTGACTACCTTTCGAAGCTCGTCGATGGAACTATAAATTAACAAAATTTTAACAAACTTTAACTTGGATCGATTGCTAATATCTGGATGGCACGGTTGTGACGTTCAGCGATGACGGACATTCCGACTGAATTTCGAAGTCTTGTCGTTTACATGCTTTCTCCAATTCTGTAGAATTTCTCAAGTGATATACAGTACTGCACTGCACAACACACTCACACACTTTACACTGGGGGATGCACGAGCGTTATTGTATGTTTAACAATGAATTTTCATAAGCTAGTTAGTCATGGAACCTTCAAGTTCACAGCAGCAGGAACTCCCGAGTTCAATTCCTTCAACCATCGAGATACCGATCATTGAAGCCGAAGTCATAGATCTAGCTTCGGACGAGTTTCCAAATGCCCGGTTCATTATGAATCCACAAGATTCTATGCCATCCGGCATTTCTGAAGATATGCTGGGACGGGTATGCTTAAGACATGGCTTGTCGCTTGACGACGTATTACTCCCAGGGCCAAATGACAGACCACATGCTCCTCCGGAGGGGTTTACTGCTTTCAACCGTCATGCTTGCACAGCGGGGACACTTCCTCCATTTAATCAATACATAAGGGAAATGCTGTCATTCCTTGGAATCGCCCCGTCCCAGCTACACCCCAACGGATACGCCTTGTTGAATAGTACTTTCATTCTGTTCATGGAAATTCTCTTTCGACCACCAAAGCCGATCGAGATTAGATATCTCTTCAACATCAAGAGCCGCGGAGATAGCCCTTCTTTCACATTCTTGGAAGCGGTCAGGAACTGTCAAATTGTAACGGGATCCTAGGGAAGGCTGAGTTACTTTAAAACGGAGTGGTTTTGCGTTCGATGCTCCCTGGATTTGCTAGGCGATGGTTGGATAGACGTAAATGTTGCAGTCTCTTTCATGAATTATCAAGATAATAATAATCGTTCTCAAAACTGACATACTTCTCTTATTTTACAGCTGCAATTTCATGACCCGATGGTGGGTATTTCAAAGAGTTAGTTCGGATCCTCCAAGCAGTTCCGAGTGAAGAGAGGAACATTGACTTGGCTCTAACCGACAGAAACTTGAGGACTGTCGGGCTGATTGAACGGAGGCAAAGCATAAGGCTAGAAGGGACACTTAGAGTGGTCTCGAAGAAGCGGGTGAAACGCAAGGCACCCGGAGTCGTAATAGCTAAAGAAGTTGATCCGAAGAGAACGCCTACTGATAACGAACTCCAAGCTGGGCCTTCTTCCGATGTTCAGGATTCAGGAGGAAGGAGAAAAGGCAAGGCAGTTGCTCACAAGCGTTCTAAATCCATAAGATTGAAATCCGTGGTTATGTCTTTGCCGGTTTAGGGGGTTAGAATTTCGGAGGCTCCTCCCCCGCAAGTAGAGAATCCTTTCGAAGGGCTTACTGATATTCCGATTCCGGATTATGTGTCGTTTCAACACGACATCGGGATGAAGGAGCTTGATAATGCTCTTGAACTGAGCGGGTCGCTTGCTATGAGTGCGGCCGACATTTCCGGTTGGTCGGGGGGTTGCACATGCATACACTTCACTGCACTACATGATTCATAACTGTAAATCGTCCAACCTAAGAAATCACTAACTTTTCCTTCGTCTCTTATTTTCAGGTACGATGTCCGAAAGAGGATCAATGCTCGGGAACCTTCGCTCGGTTCGAAAGTCTTCATCTACTTATTATGATTCCCGCAGGAGACTCAGATAGAGACCGCGATCGCGAGTACTCTAACCAAGATAGGTATGGGCGTGACAAGGATAGAGAATACAGACACCGATCTAGATCTTGCTCTCCTCCTCTTAGAATTCAATCTCCACCTCCTGTTCATGTTCCACACCCGCCAGAGCCTCCACGACACAGACCGTCATCTCAAACTTCGAGGTCCAAAACTCATCACCAGCGAGTTGAAACCGTACCTTCCATAATTGCAGAGCAGGCTATTATTGAGCCCGCGGGGGAAAGGGCCATTAAAATTGCTCAGCTGAGGAAGGAGTTCCCGAACATATGTTTTGACGGTTACATCTTTCCACCCCTCTTAAAGAGAATCCCATCTGGGGTGGAAAACACGATGCATGACTACATTCACGATGGCTACACCCAGTATCGAGAGTGGGTAAAGGCTGCGGAGAAAGCTTCCAAGTTGGCCTTTGAGCGAGCCAAAGCTATTGAGAAAATGGAGTCCGAACTTGCTCAAAAGGACCGGATCATACAAGTGCTCAATACTGAGGCCAAGTCTTCTCGGAAATCTGAAATTGAGGCTACCAAAAAAGCTGATGAAGCGAATGTGGCAATGGAGAGGTTGAGGCAGACAAACGTTGCCTTGGTGGAGGAGATGGGCCACCGGAATACTAAAGTCACCGCCGAGCGGGATGCGGCGGTCAGGGAACTCAACGAGCTTATTGCCAAATTTTATGATATGGCCAAGGAAAGGGATGATGCGAACAACGCAGCCCAGGAGGCGTGCGAGCAAGCTGTCTTGCTCCAGGGTGAAAGGGATGCGGTCGTGGCTAAGGTCCGTGTGGTGGAGACTGAGGTTGAGGAGAAGGTGAAATCGGCCGAGTCCAGGCTAGAGGCTGATATTGAAGACCTTCTCGTTGTTTACAACGCTAACGGGCTGAGGCACAGGGGGCTAGCCTGGCTCGATGATTATCCGGCGCATCTTTACAATGCCTAGGGCCGATTAGTTGAAGAAGAGAAGGAGGCGCATCTGGGTGAGTCTGTAGATGAATTTGAACTCGAGAATCGCATCCTAATTGAAGATGAAAGGAAGATTCTTCACGAGTCAATGATTCTGCATGAAAAGGAAAGGCTCGGCACCCAGAACTTCGAAGTAGGAGAGGGTTCAAGGGTTGACCATCATGAGGCGAGTCTTGAAGTTCCAACTTCAACCCATCCTGAATCTTCGTCTGCGGTCGATCCCCAAGCTATTCCTGCTTACAATCCGGATCAGCCGCAGATGTCTCCGGCTACAGAGCAAGTTACTAAAGCCGTCCAGCCGCTTACGAGTCAAACTGAGGAAGGTATTATGAACATTCCACATATCTGTCTTAAGTCAGAATCCTCACTCGAATTAAGTTCTAAAATTTCTCTTATTTTTTGTCCAATGATTGACGCTGCGCCGGTCGTGCCTCCTGCTACTCAAGAATCATATCAGACGCGGGGGGCTATCGTTTCTGAAGCGACCGCCATGACTACAACTATGCCTCTTGACGACATGCAGGGAAGCTCACTTGTTTTTGATGAGCAGTTGATGGAGGAACTCTTTCGTCGTCATGGCAATCCTTTAGCTGACTTACCATTTGTCATGGGCAGAGGCGTTCCTGCTACAAGCTTTTCGATGTCGACTGCTGATGCTTCTAGCGAGGCCCGAGTGATTACTGAAGAGGAGATTTTGGCCGAAATCGATGCTGAAATGGCAGCAGCGGCTCATGGTGGTAGCTTTGGAGGTGGAATGGCGGCACTTGGTCCAGCTTCGCTTAGAATGATATCGCCTGGCGGTATAGTTTTCGACACTAGTGGGCCCACTCCATCTTCTACACTTGACCCTGTTCCTCCGACTCCGCCGGCAGGAAGCATCCCTGTTCACTCGAGCTCAGAGGAGGATGTCGAGATCATGCCCCCGCCTGGAGACCGACCACCTAAAGGCAAAGGCTCAAAGAGGAAAGGTAGTGGTGGTTCCAGCGGGTCTACACCAAAAAGGAAGCCGAGGAAAAAGAAAGATTAGACATGCTTCCTTGGTTTATTTCAACTTTCATTTTGTTGGCCATGTATAGATGCGGGTTCGGCCCCTGCTAGTAGGGATTTTTGGAACAAACTTGCACATAAATTTCTTTCACAAACAGTAGAAATGAAACTTTCCTTTTTTTGGCTTCTTCTCAGTCATTGTGTATTTATCTAAGTGTTTCAATATCTGAAGTGCACTTGTGAAGTTTCATGTTCCGAGTCAAGTTTGTTTCGGTTTGCTAAGTCCGGAAACTATGGACATGGTTTACGACCGGGAGGTGAGCTGAATTTTGATGTCGCATTGCCACAATCAATGGTCGATACTTAAGTTCTGCCCCCCAGTCTTGGGGATGAGTTGTAGAACATCAGTCAGCGGTTGCTTCTCGCTTACAACATGTCGAGTCTAGTGTCGCTGAACGAATGTGTGAGACAAACAGAGATCGAGCGGTTTATCCACGCTTGTTTGATTGTCGACGATCATATCCGCACTCTGGGGATTCTCATTCGTTTACTGGCGGTTGGTCACGCCGGCTTAAGTTTTAATTATACGTCCGCGCTCTGGGGACTTGGAATCGACATTTATACTCCGACTCGCACTCTTGGAGTTCGGAGTTGATATTTATACTTCGATTCGCACTTTAGGAATTTGGAGTTGATGTTTATACTCCATTTTGCACTCTGGGAAGGAGTTGATGTTTATACTCCATTTCGCACTCTGGGAATCCGAAGTTGATGTTTATACTCCGACTCGCACTCTGGGAGTTCAGAGTTGATGTTTATACTCTGACTCGCACTCTGGGAGTTCGGAGTTGATGTTTATACTCCATTTCGCACTTTGGATATTCGGAGTTGATGTTTATACTCCGACTCGCACTCTGGGAGTTCGGAGTTGATGTTTGTAATCCGACTCGCACTCTGGGAGTTCGGAGTTGGCAAACAAATAGTCAGTCACATCTGCTGCATGTTTTCGGATCTCGCTTGCACTCTGGGAACGAAAGGTGGATCAGGATCGTGGATGGTCGGATCACATCCACCCTGAGTTAACAAGTGAGGTCGTTAGATGGACGGGTCCACCCTCCTCAAACTTGGTGCAGGTACGGACGAAGTCGTTAGGCGGACGGATCCACCCTCTTCGTAGACGTATTTTTATACTCCAGTTCGCACTCTGGGAATCTGGAGTTAAATGAAGGATTGTCGTGTATCAATCCTTTTTTGACTTTAATGTGATGGCTTGTCCCCGAGCTCGGGTTTCATTTAGTGAGTGACCGGTTACATCACAGTCACTCCCTATTTGAATAAATTCCACTGTATGGTGAAAATAAGCTCTCCATGCATAGTGATGATCATATGAAGCATTTCAAGTAAATCACAGCTTTGGCTCGAAGAGATTGCATTTTATTGCTGAAATAAGAAAATATGGCAAAGTCAGTTGCCTTATTACAAATTATAATTTCAAAATGCAGAATTTTTTTGCAAATGGAAGATAAACTAAATGAAATAACATAGCCTGTTATGTGTAGTAGCGACGGAGACTCTCGCTATTCCAGGCTCTTGGCAAAGTAAGATCGTCAACGGTCGATAATTGGAATGTGCCATCTCCGAGTCTTCGTTCAATAACATATGGTCCTTCCCATGCCGGCTTCATATGTGAAGGGACCGGATAGATTCTTTTCAGGACGAGATCGCCTAGTTCAAAGGTTCGTAGGCGGACCTTGGCGTTGTACAGTCGGGCGACTCGACTTCGATGTGTGGCTGCCCTCAAATCAGCCTCTTCACGCTTCTCATCTAGTAAATCGAGAGATTCAGCAAGTAATATAGCATTAGTCTTTGGATCGTAGTATGTCACACGATGTGAAGGTACTTCTAGCTCGACTAGAATAACGGCTTCTGAACCATAAGAGAGAGAGAACGGAGTGTGACCGGTCGCGGACTTGTGGGTTGTTCGGTAAACCCATAAAGCCATAGGAAGTTCGTCGACCCACTTGCCCCCGACCTTCTCCAGTCGTTTTTTCAGAATGGACTTCATAACTTTATTGACTACTTCGACTTGTCCGTTCGCTTGAGGGTGCGCAACTGCAGAGAATTTCTTTTGGATGTGAAATCGCTTGCAAAAATATTTAAATTCAACACTGTCGAATTGGGTTCCGTTGTAAGTAATAATGGTGCGTGGGAGACTGAATCGACAGATAATGTTGCGGACTATAAAGTTGATTACTTTTTTCGTTGTTATGGTAGCAAGAGGATCAGCTTCAGCCCACTTTGTAAAGTAATCAACTGCGACGATGGCGTATTCGCACCACCTTTTGCCAGAGGTAAAGTACCAATGATGTCGATGCCCCCACATTGCAAACGGCCATGGGCTGACCATTTGCGTTATCTCGGTAGGTGGGGCTCTAGGTATTCGAGCATGCTTTTGACATCTATCGCACTTCTTTGAATAATCTGATGCATCACGATTCACAATTGGCCAATAATATCTGTATCGAAGTATTTTCTTGGCCAGTGCTTGCCCCCCGGTGTGATCGCCGCATTCTCCCTCGTGTACGTCGTGTAATACTCATTTAATTTCATCATGAGCGATACACCGGAGCAAAGGAACTGAGTACCCTCTTCTATAAATGACTCCATTCTGGATGGTGAATCGTGAGGCCTTCCGAAGAACTTGTCTCTTTTCACTCCTGCGCTCCGGCAGGGTTCCGTGCTCAAGGTAATTTCTGAATAGAGTCATCCATGACTCCTTATCAGGAATTGATTCGCATACCCAATCTATTTATACTCGGTCAATGCTTGGGGAAGTTAACGTCTCTACGGAAATGAGTCCCATTTGCTGAGCTTCACCTATGCTAGCTAACTTCGCCAACGAATCGACTTTCTGATTGCGTTCTCGAGGTATACAATAAATAGCATAATAATCAAACTGGTTCGGTACTTCTTGAATTCGAGCTAAGTAAGCAGCTAGCCTTCGATCTCTCGCTTGATATTCTCCCCGTACTTGACACACAACCAACTGTGAATCACAATAAATTTCCACAGCTATAATTCTCAAATCTCTGGCAAGTTTTAGTCCAGCTAAGAGGGCTTCATATTCAGCTTCATTATTGGTTGCATGAAAATCAAACTTCAAAGCATAGCATATAGATCGGCCTTCGGGGGTTTCAAGTACAACACCAGCGCCCGAACATCGGTCGTTTGATGCACCATCAGTGTATAGTTTCTAGATGTGTTCGGGAGATTCACTGGTTTTGGGCAAGTCCTCTGGGACGGTAAATTCAGCTATGAAATTGGCTAGGACTTGTCCTTGAATGGCTCGCCTTGGAGTATAAGTAATGTCAAACTGACTCAGTTCGATGATCCACTTGAGTAACCTACCAGACGTATCAGGCCGCGTAAGGACCTGTCGTAATGGCTGGTCGGTGTAAACAATGATAGGATGTGCCTGGAAATATGGTCGGAGCTTCCTTGATGCAATAACAAGGCAATAAGCTAACTTCTCTAGCACTTTGGATAATTCCTTTCAGCTCCGGTCAATCGTTTGCTGACGTAGTATACTGGCTTCTGTATCCCGTCTTCTTCTCGAATCAAGGCAACGCTGATAGCGTTCTCTGATATCGCCAAGTATACGTACAACTTCTCATGATCAATAGGCTTTGATAGGATAGGTGGTGTGGATAGATGTTGAACTAGTGCTTGGAAAGCACCCTCACACTCCGTGGTCCATTCAAAGTTTCGTTTTCCTTTTCGGATCAGATCGAAGAAGGGAATGCATTTGTCAATGGACTTTGAAATGAACCTGCTCAAGGCTGCTACTTTCCCATTGAGACTCTGGACTTGCTTTATAGTTTTCGGAGTTTCAAGATTTATGATTGCCCAGATCTTTTCAAGATTAGCTTCAATCCCTCGAGCGTTGACGATGAACCCAAGGAATTTTCCGGATGCAACTCCAAAGTGACATTTCAGTGGGTTAAGCTACATTCGGTATTCTCTAAGTATGTTGAACATAGTTTCCAAGTCTTTAATATGGTCAGTGGAAAATCGCGACTTCACAAGCATGTCATCTACATATACTTCTATGGTTTTCCCGATCTGATTGGCAAACATCCGATTGACCAATCGTTGGTAAGTAGCTCCGGCATTCTTGAGTCCGAAAGGCATAACTTTGTAATAATAAAGTCCCAGATTGGTTATGAAGCTGGTATGTTCTTGATCAGGTAAATGCATTGGTATCTGATTATAGCCGGAATACGCATCCATAAAGGATAAGAGTTCATGTCCAGCGGTTGAGTCTACGAGCTGATCAATTCTGGGAAGCGGGAAACTGTCTTTAGGACAAGCTTTATTCAAATCAGAGTAATCAACGCATGTTCTCCATTTTCCATTCGGCTTTCGGACGAGCACGGGATTCGACACCCATTCGGGGTATAGCGCATCTCGAATGAACCCGTTCGCTTTGAGCTTTTCAACCTCTTCTTTAAGGGCGGCAGATCTCTCTGGATCCATACCACGCCTTTTTTGTTTGACCGGGACATTCCGCGAATCAATATTCAGAGTGTGGCTCGCGATGTCCGGCGAGATCCCACACATGTCAGAATGCGTCGAGGCGAATATGTCAAGATTCGCCCGTAGAAACTCAACCAATTCCTCTTGAGTTTGCTGGCTTAGCTGAGACCCAATCTTTATCATCTTCGAATCATCATCATTGTCAATTGGGACATCGATCGTCAGTTCGGCCTGGGATGCTTGACTTTCTTTAGATTCTCCTTCGTCTTCAGTTTCTCTTGGGTCAAGGTCCCTTTGGAATTGGCTGGGGTGCCCAGGCCTAAGCCCGGGCGTTAATTGTCAATTATTAGCAAAACGGACGCAGAGAGATTCCTCTACGCCCTTTCCTTTCTCCTTTCGCTGCGCCTCCCGCAGCTCTGCAACATAACAGGCTCTTCCAGCAGCCTGATCTCCCTGAATGATTCCCACTCCATGATCAGTGGGAAACTTTAAAGTCAAACACCACGGGGCAATGGCTGCCCTGAATTCAGCGAGGGCCGGTCGACCCAAGAAAGCATTATAAGGGGAGTCTATGTCCAACACAACGAACTGTAACATCCGTACTCTCCGGCGTTCTCCAACTCCCAATTCCACTGGCAGTTCCACTACTCCAGTGGGTATAGTAGCACTCCCATTGAAACCATGGATTCGAGATTGGCAAGGTTTCAAATCTTTAGCTTCCATTCTCATTTGATCATAAGCTCGCTTAAACATAATATTCACTGAGCTTCCACTGTCAACTAAGATCCTCTTCATCCAAGCAGGACCTACTTGAGCTGAGGTGACCAGTGGATCGATAGTGGGGGCTTCGACTTTATCAACGTCTCTGTTTCTGAACACGATGTCATCTGTCATCGTCTTCTGTTGCTTGGCCGGAACCCCTTCATCAAAACTACTATAACACTCGAAGTCCGCATGCCTGATAGAGCTGGCATACAACTCCATTTCCTTCCAGCTTCGGTCTGCTGGATGAGGACCACCACTTATTGTGTTAATAACCAACCTCCCGCCAGCATGAGCGGGTTCCTCCTTCCTTTCTTGATTTGGTGCACGATTCTGATTCGATGGGCCCGCACCACCTGACTGCGGCGCCCGCACATACTGATCCAACTTTCGTTCACGTATCAGTTTCTCAATGAGATCTTGTAAATGACGACACTCATTCATATTATGGCCGTAACTTTCATGGAATCTACAAAATTTCCCAGTCTGGACTTGTCTTTCTGTTGACGGCTTTAGGGTAGGTTTCTTATATTGCATGGTGTTACAAGTCTGCAAATACACATTCTCCAACGACGTGTTCAATGGGGTGTAATTATCATACATGGGAGCTCTACGTCGTGGACCACGATTCTGATCTCGTTTTTTGCCTTGATTTCCATTGTCCCTCTACTGGTTCTGTTTATTTTGTATATTCAACTAAACTTTTCCGGAACTCTCCCTGGACTGTTTAACTACGATGTTACTCTGAATTCCTTCGATGTTGGGCCCTGCGTCATCCTGCTTCCTAGACTGTTTCGCATCCTCCCTTCTCAAGAATTGGGCTGCCTTGGAATAGAAACGGTCCAATGACACAGGTGGTTTCCCAGCTAACCAATTTCCGAACTCGAAATCAGGATCAATACCTTTAGTCAATGCCATCAGGATAGAGTTGTCATTGGGATTGCTTATTTCTGCACACACAGCATGGAATCGCTCCAAGTAACGTCTAAGTGTTTCTCCGGTAGCTTGAGTAACACTAGACAGAGTGTTAACATCTTTAGGCCTTGCTACGTGCATACGGAATTGTTCGACAAACTTGGTGGCCATCTGGTCAAAATTAGAAATGGATCGTGGTGGCAAACGAGTAAACCACATAGTTGCAATGGCCCTCAGGGAAATAGGGAAACTACGGCATTTAACTGCATCGTCGGCTCTCGTGGCATTCATCAGCCATTCATACTTTAGGATGTGTTGATTGGGATCAGAACTTCCTTCATAGACTAGTAAAGTTGGCATCCTGAAACGCCGAGGTGGTTCAACATACAATATGTCATCAGTGAAAGGGGTATGACTCTGGGAGATTCCCCAGTCGTCATTAGTGAGACCCTGACTTTCACGGATCATTTGACGATTCATCGTTGGTATATCCGGCATCCGGATACTAGAAGCATGCCGGGCCAAGGTGTGGTCGGGTTCCACAGCACGAGTCTGGACCGGATGCGGTCGACAGTCCGTGCCTCGCCTCCTTGGTTCAACATTTTCTGGGACATAAGGCTCTGGATTGTGCTCTCGTTGGTTACGATGAGGATCAGCTTGGTTTCTAGCATCAGCTCCTTGCTCGGTAGTGGCGGTGGTAGCGAGGTTGCCTGTGACATGATAAGGGGCTGCACCCCCTCGGGATGAAGGTCCGGTATGATGACTGGTGGATGGTCCAGTTCTGGGTTGTCCAAGATTCGAGGCAGGTTGGTGTCCTGTGGCCTGGGTGTAGCTTACATCCAGCCATGGGTGTGTGGACCGGTGATGGTCATTAGAGGAGGCTGAACTCTCCGTAGAAGAATAAGAACCTTGATTTCTTCTGGATCTTCTGCGCCTTTAGCGATTCAGCTGGTTGGTCAACTCTGTGTTGGCGCGCAGTTGTTCAGTAAGTTGTTGCCGACTCTGGGTCAACTCTTGAAGCAGCATCTGGAATTCTTATCTGGTGACCGGGCCTGATGGATCTGAAGGTCTGGCAGCATCTTGGTTGGATGAAGGCAATTGCGCGGGATTCTGTCTGTCCCGTCCTCCCTGATCAGCAGCTGTAGAAGCGGTACGTGTACTCACCATGATGAATTGATGAAGTCCTTTCCTAGATCTGATTTCAAATCTGAATAGTATTGAGGGGATTCAAAGCTTGAGATCTGGATCTTCTTCTTGGACTTATGCAATCCGGTATAGATAGGAGATCCAAAGAGCAGGAGAAAAATTGGGTTTTCTCTCAATGAAAGCACCAAAGTGTTTGTACCAAAATTGGGCACAACACTCTTCGGAACTTTTTGAAGAGATAAAATGAAGAAATTAAATGGAAAAAGAGGATTATCTAACAAAAACTCCACAAAACAGATGATGAAAACGATAAAAACACACGAAAACACAAGAATTTAGAGTGGTTCGGCGCATTGCCTACGTCCACTATGAAGTTGATCACTTTATTGATGTTTCTTTGATGATTACAATTGATTGCAGCGGATTACAGCAAAATTCAGTTGAGAAATTCGAGTACAGCAGTGAAATTCGTTTGCAGCAGCAGCAATGGAGTATGGAGTTGAATTCGGCAGAGTCTGGGCATTGGAGAACTCAAAGATTCCAAGATCCCCTTTTCTGTATGCCCTGGGCTCTATTTATAGGTGTAGGAGGTTGATATTTCGCTCAGATCTTGGGATACTTCTTCTGGCACGTGAGTAGGCCTGCGCGCCCAAGCCCGTGAAGTTTCGACCCGATCCGTGTCGATACGAACGAATTTTGTATCGATCAAGATTGCGTCCAATGAAGTCGAAATTTGGTGTGGACATTCTTTAGCATGCACGCAAGCTCCTGTGAAAATTTCATAGCATTTGGACTTATAGATCGTGAGATATGAACGATGCAAGATTGCGTTTCCAGTGCACCGTTCTGTTCGACTCGATCAGTTCGACTCGATCCTGTTCGAATCGATGGCTGCGCGTGCCCAGGTGATGACGTGGCGAGCAATCTTCGGATCGACCCACTTTTTACGCCAAGTTGATCGAGTCATCCAGGGTTTTCGCCTTGTTCGTATCGAAGCATTTGTCTTGTTCGAATCGATGGGAGGTAACTCTCATGCGTATCGATGCAACGAGCTTTGTTCGTATCGATGGGGGACACATGGAATAAGTTAACTGCGTGGCCTCGTTCGTATCGATTGGGAATGACTCCATTTGATAGATACGAAGTTGACGTGGCCAGATGGACTCGAACAATGGTAGCTCGATCGTTACGAATAACCATGACGTGGATCAATACGAATAAGGACTTCTCGATGGATACGAAGTAACTGGGTTTGAAAGATACGAACAGTGATCCATTAATGGATACGAACAGTGCGTCCTGATGGATTCGAACAAAGGTTCTCTGATGGATACGAAGTGGACATTGGACGATCGATGCGGAGCTGATCGATTCAAAGTAGGCTCTGGCGGATCGATTCGACGTAGGCTTTAGTGATCGATGCGGAGCCGATCGATTCGAAGAAAGCTTTCCCTAATGGATTCGAACTCGATCAAGTCGAACAATGGGCAGTCGATGGATTCGAACGCGAGGCTTTGCATCGATCATAACTTGAGCATACGAACTCGGATTGACTTGAAATTTGGAATGTTGACTTTCATTGCTTCGCTCGTCATGTCGTGCCGATTATAGCTTTATCCGGACTCGGAAAAAATTCGTCGATATCCATAGTTAGCCTGCGCATAACCGATCTCTAAGACGAACCGTCGTTGGTTTCTAGTCAGGTTCTTTGATATCTCAGCCTTGCCAAAAGGCGGGATAACATTTGCCCCCCAAAGTACGTCTTGTGGAAACATGACGTGCTTTGAAATGCTGCATCCTTCACTCTGAACAGTTATCATTTTTCTTCGATGAAAGTTGTAATCTTTGACTGATTTCCTCGGTGATGTGAACTATTGACTGTCAACTGTTGTACCCTGTATTATTGTAATTGATTGCTGCATGCTAGTAATTAGTTGTTTGCTGTTGAAATCGTTATAAGACGAGTATCCAATTCCTGTGAATGTTAAAAATTGAATATTAGTCCGACATATATGTATATATGTTAATCTGACTCTCGTTGACGTTTGCACGTTCACGAGTCGTTGTCAATTTATCTCATATCGAATTCTGTATCGATCCTCTCCTGAACCGATGTGAAATCCGAATTGTAACAACACTCGATGGTTGTTTTTGAATGCTCCTTCGTATCAATCCTCTCCTGAATCGATGTAAAAGGTTGGAACATTATCTTTGCATCGGTATACATCGCATCGATGGATACAAAATGAAAATTTTGAATCGATGGTTGTGAGGTTTAACGGATACGAAACGATCGTTCATATCGATGGTGCTCAACGCCTTCAGAACAACCCTTGCTGTGTATTTCGAATCGATGGTCCTGGTGTCGTTGGATACGAATTGACAATTTGCATCGATGGATACTGGAGACAGTTGAAAATGATCGATACGAATAACGACTTTGTATCGATGGATTTGGGTGGCTCAGAAAAGCCTTTGTTTTGAATTTCGCTTTGATGAAGGCTCGAGTCGAAGGATTCGAATAGACATTTCGACTCGATCCGCTGGTTGACCTGTAGCTACCGGTTGAGTTTACTGGGATGCGAATCATTTTTGCCTTTATGCTCGAGTCCATATAAATACTATGGACTTAGTCATTTTTCACTTTTTACTTTTACTCTTGCGCTTTGCTTTCGTATCGATTTGATAAGAACTAGATCTACAGGAATCCTTCGTCTCTGAATCACTTCGTTACATCAAATCTTCGAACCGACATCTTGAAATCAGGTAATTGGACCTCCAATCCACGTTATAGCGATTGAATTCGAGATCGATCGCCAATCTCTTCACATGCGCAATCGATCTTCAGGGACGCTAAGGTCAGCATCGGCTTAGAGTGAATTATCTTGGTGCTCGGGCGATTTGGGGAAGAAGAATGGTTGAATGATATGAATTATATGCTCGCGTCGATCGATTAGATAAATGGACGATCGATGCAGAGCTGATCGATTCGAAGTAGGCTCTAGTGATCAATGCGGAGTCGATCGATTCGAAGTTGGCTTTGGTGATCGATGCGGAACCGATTGATTTGAAGAAAGCTTTCCCTGATGGATTCGAACTCGATCAAGTCGAACAGTGGCCAGTCGATAGATTCGAACGCGAGGCTGTTTTTCATCCAATTTTGCATCGATCGTAACTTGAGCATACGAACTCGGATTGACTTGAAATTTGGAATGTTGACATTCATTGATTCGCTCGTCGTGTCATGCCGATTGTAGCTTTATCCGGACTCAGACAAAATTCGTCGATATCCATAGTGAGCCTGTGCATAACCGATCTCTAAGACGAACCATCATTGGTTTCTAGTCAGGTTCTTTGATATCTCGGCCTTGCCAAAAGGCGGGATAACAGATATGTTTCTGGCTAACTTAATTCCGGTTCTTTCAGAAATACAGAGACAATGCATAAGGGTGGATATCATCTGCTATTCGGACGAATTTCCTTATCTTTTCTTCTAGAAGAGCAAGATGAGTTTATACATAGGGTATATAATCACCAAAGATTACCGTACCGTATAATCCTCGTGTTCCTTTTAGATATTTCCTAAGTTAATATTGGTCAAATTCAATAACAATGAGAATGATTGCATATGGAAACCAAGTTTCGTGTACTCATCACATTTCCAACCTTCTCAACTTATACTATTCCTCAATCGAGAGTGTGGCCAATAGGTTTGAGCACTATTTGCTTCTAAGTCCTATTCAAACATCATTCTTAATCCTCATTGATAGAACAAATCTATTTTATTGGCTTTTAGTACTAAGTACATGACTAAATACTTTCTATAGACAAGAAAATACACAAAGCATGATTAAGTCACACAAAGCACGATTAAGTCACATAAGTGACTTATAATCCCCATTTTGATTTAATTAATTCTTTTATTAATTAAAACTTCTTTTAGCAAATAATTACTTCCTTCAGAAGTAAGCGAACTTTATATAGGATTTCTCCCCAAGGGATCTCGAATACATACTTTCTAAAAGCATTAGACGATTCAGATGAATGAGTCCTCCCCAAAGGATCTCAGACCATATGAATACATAATGCTTCTATTCACTTCCTTTTTCTACATGTATATATATTTAAAATACCTTTATAAAAGATACATACATGTATTCTACTATTTCACTATTCATTTGTGTTTCAATACTTCAAAATGTATTCATATACTTGTCTTAAATGGTATAAGAATATTCACAAATCTTAAACAAGATTCCTTACTTTAAAATATAACCAAAGTGGTAAAAGCAAATGTTACTTAAAAATTGTTACTATAAACCTCTTCTCTTTTATAGGTTAAAACTTAACCCTTTTTTCAAAACACTCCATACTTGTAAATACCTTTAAAATCTTCTTTATAAAGATCTAAGTACATTCATAAGTCTATTCAAAAGGGTTTAAGACAAATGTAACTTTAACACTATCACTGCAAACCCAAAACCATTTATACTTAACATTAACTTTAAAACATTCTTTTTAAAGATATAAAATATACTTACTAACAAGATAAGATACTTTTAATTAACTTCTCAAACCATTCATTATAACCAAGTGTTATAACCAAAACCACTTATCCTTTCATAAAATACTTCACTTACTTTTCCAAACTTATACATAAAAATACTTATAAACAGATTTTAAATATCTATATAATATATTACTTAAAAATAATACATTTTGAAATTTAAAAAAATCATTAAAAAAATATTTTTATGTTTAAAAACCATTCACTTTAAAAATTCATAAATAATTAATAAAAATATATTTAAACTTGAAACCACTTTTAAAATAATTTAAAACATGTTATTAAACATCTCTTAAAATATCTCACAAAAATAATTAATTTAATTATCATTTGAACTCACTTTAGATCACAAAAAGTTCTAAAAAATAACACTACACAACCAATGTTGTAAAAAGAACCAAGAAATGTCGTCGTAGGTCTAAGAGAGCATTTATAAGTGCTGTAAAAGTCCTGTGCATAGAGCACTAGAAAAATTGCATAACTGTTTGACCAGTTTTCTCCATCCAAAAAAGGTTCTAAAATTTGATTTTTTATAGCACATACTATACATATAGTATTTAAAATTGCTGCAAATAAACCCCCAAGGATACCTTCCAAAATCATATTATAAATTCCCAAAAACGAGCTATTTACAAAGTGCACATATAAGGACCTATTCGCAACTAACTTTTTCAACTTTGTTCAACCAGTTGTAAAATGATTTAATTTCTAATATTTTTACAGTAAGTACTACACATATTGTACTTATTAAAATAGTAAAGAAACCCCTAAGAATGTCTCTTGAATAATATTAAAAATCATCGAACATAAGGCATTTACAAAGTGAATCCATAGCGACATTTTTGCAATAACTTATACAACATTTTTCCACAGGTACTACAACATTCCAAACCAACTTCTTACCATCATAAACACTTATATACGTGTAGAGCACAACTATTATATATTATATCACAATATTTTAACATACAAACAGTTTGAACAAGTTTAAACACAAGAGGATTCAAAGTGCTTTCATAGCGACTATTGCTATATGGACCATTCCATATCCATTCCAATTTCTCACACACAATCCAAAAAACCATGTATATAAATACATACAATTTCAAGGCAATTACACATGTTATAAAAGGTCATGGAAGTGATAATATAAAATATGGAGTTGTCATTTGCTTTTAAAAGCAATGGGAGAAGTTATAATTTTACTCAGTTCATACTTAACTTTAACTTTAGATTTGAACACACAACATTTCTAATACAATATATACTTGTTCAATGGTGAGTAAATTCACCCCAAAACAAAGCTAATACAAGTACAAGCCACCAAGAACAAAATAACACTTCCTACCATAACCAACTTGCCAAAGATCCAACCTTTAGCTTCACTTTGCTCTCGGCCACATGCTCCTCCTTCCTTGCTCATGATTTTGGCCTCTTTTCTCCAAATACCTCTACTAATGCCTTACAACTCTTTTGATCCATGGATTGTAGGTTTAATGAGATGTCTTTGATCAAAATTTGAGAGTGTTTTAATAAATTATGGGTTTTATATGAACTTGTGAAGTCGAGTATACAATTCTAAAAATTATTTTTCTCATGTGAATTTGTGATTTAACTTTAGCCCATTTTCCTAAGGTGTAAGGAGTACTTATAGTTGATATAATGAAGGTTAAAAGAGTCATTTAAAACCCCATTGGCTAGTCAAAACACACCCCTCCATGTGCTCACCTTTCCATCTCGTTCTTTCTTACTTAGCCCTTAAGGCTTCCCAAAATGCCCCCTCCAAAATATCTTCTATGACATAACCCATGACATCATCAAGTGATTTAGGTAGCCATAAACTACTAAAATATTTTTTTTCTTCTGATTGATTATGCGTTGATATATTAAACAAGCACAACAAGTTCGGATAACTTCAGTCGAGTAAAAAGCCGTTTATCGACAAAATGATTTTTGAACACATTATCGATTTTTCTTTGAACTATTTCTTTTTTTAAAGACATTTTGAAAAAAAGTTTGTTATAACTAGTTATTAATTAAAAGAGGATTAACAAGGTTATACAATCACTTTTACCACATTAAATCCAAGATTCAAATATTTAAACAATTCAAATATTTAAATACGAAGCGATCGAAATTCGTGGTCGTTACATTCTTCCCCACGTAAAACATTTTGTCCCCGAAATTCCAACATGACCAAAACATAAAAGAAACAAGAACAAATCGATACATAACAATATTCGCAATCACTAGTAAACAAAGCTCACAGTTTGCTCAAGTTCAAAAACCCTCTAATCGCACAAGGAAGATGAATAACCTACTAAGTGTACCTTATGCTCAACAGCCTTAGGTTATTACTTAATCAATTATTCATGCTACCTCAAAACAAATCTAAGAGTCATGTCCTTAATTATCCATAAGCTCATAAAACATAGTATACATATATACTAAAGCCCATACGAAGCACATGGATTATCCGTATGCAAGATTAAATCCGATCACTTGCTCGATCATATAAATTACACTTTCAAAATATTATGGATCACTTGACCACTCTAGTTTAGATCCTAATCTAGTTCCTTTATTAGAAATCTCTATTTCCCATACATTGAAACATTATATAATAGAAAACTTCATGATCATATCAAAAATCCATTTCAAGTGTTTGCATCGAGAATAGAGTGAAAAATTCTAACTCGGACCGATGTAAATCACCTATAAACCATGTACTCGAATCCTGAATCAAGAATAGTAATGCTAATAAAATGATCTACGCACAACTTACATACTTTATCCTATTTGTTTCTTTAATAATACTAATTACTTTTTGATAACACTCATTTACATAAATGTTTGTTATTCAATAATAAATTCATATATGAATCATTTCATGAAAAAATAACTTCAAATTTATGTACATTTTATAATGACATAGCTTCATTTATAAAACCATCCATTGCTTAAGTTCATACTCGTATAACACTCTACACATCCTAGGAGTGTATACACAACATCAGATTCGTTTTACTTAACAAGCATGTTCAATAAATTTAAAACTTGTTTTAACTTACTACCTCCTTATTTCAAGATTTACAACAACTTATCTTTTATATTTTCACAAAAATACTTAGCTTCAAGTCCTACAACGATCCAAAAGTTTTCGATTGTCTAAAATTGCCGAAAATTCCATTTTATTTTAACAAATGAGAACTACCGGACAACATATCATAACATAATGCACATACCATACTATCCTAACTGTATAAGATAAATGCGTCAAACAAAATAATTTATCAAGGTTTTTACTTATTTATTAGACATACTTTACTATAAAGAGAAAACATGAAAACGTTTCATCATTTATTTTAGGCTATGCAACTATGAGTCTGGTTCCCTACATAGTATGCATATAAAACTTTTCTACAAAAAAAGTTAACATAAAATTTCCTTAAAAAAACTTAAGAACTAAACATTCGGGTTTTATTCTAATCATTTGAAATAATAATATACACACACACATTTTGTATATCAAAATTTATTTTCAGGATTAAATCAATATCCGTTTCACCAAAACTACTATGTGGAAAATTATTTTTGTAGCGTCCCCCACTTTGAAACCCGAAAATAAATGCCAATGATGCTGCAGTCATCAGCGAAATTATTTTCAAGCAACAGAAGTGACTTTAGTACACTCAAATCATACTTTTGGGATTTAGCCAAAATTATTTTCAAAGCGGTATAATATACATCATTTTATATTATTAAGTATCATGATCTAAATTTCATAAACCAGTTTTCCAAATAATTACTTTAAAATCCATAGAAAACGTGTGAATAGATCGAGTAACACCAAAATGATACAAGGAAATGAGTCTTACCAATTCATATATTATATCCTTGTACTACGAAGGGCAATACTCACGAGAAGTACTTATTTACGGAACACCTCTCTCGCCCGTTTTTAATCACTTTCGAGCCACTCGGACTAGCTAACATAAAAATACTTCGTTCCTGAATTGATTTGCCGATTTTGAGAACAACCTCGAACTCGAACAAATCTAAAAACTCTTTTTAAAATATTGGTGTTTATAAATATTTTTAGAGATACCATTATTATTTCCAAAATCATGAAAATCAATTTCAAAGACACCAAATTTAAGTTCTCAAAATATAAGTTTAAATCCTCTTCATTTATAAACCATATTTTATGCAAAGTCATTTTCTCAAAAGATTTATACTAAACTTCTTTTATTAAAATAAATTTCTAACCCAACATTATCATCGAACGTCTTATAGTCAAACTTTGAAACTCAATTCACATGGTGTTCATTTCAATGCACCCATAAATACTATTTACCCAACTCACGCATTAAAAAGGTATACTGCTCGAGCACAAATCAATGATCAATAAAAAATAATCAATGCTCATAAACTGGTCGAGCATGACAAATCAATCAAATAATGATAACAATGCTCATAAACTTGATCAAGACTAAGCTAATCAACGAGGAATAACGAGTGACCATCATTAATCCCTACATTAATTAGACTAATGTTAGTGCATAATTTTGTCTAAACCAACACCCCACGGTCGAAGGTATATCATCGAAAGTCAATTGAGTTAAAGGTCCTAGGTATAAGGTTGCCGAGACCTGATGCAATTAATTTGGAGTTATGGATGGTTGAACTGTAGAGTCATGATGGTAAACAAGAAGAAGATAAAGTGCAAAAAGTAAATAACACCGAGACTTTTATAGTGATTTGGGCCAAAAGTCCCTACGTCTACTGTCCTTTCCTTATTTAGTTACCCTTGTATAGCCGAGGGGCTTATTACATTGAATCAAAGCATTTCCACCATTAATAAGTTTTAAAATAGAGCTTTAAAATAGGAAAGTACCGTATGATTTATGTAAGTATTTTTTGTACCTGAAAAGACTCCATGTGCCTTGGAATTGTTGCCTATTTATAGGCAATATAATGTGTGGTGGAGAGCCTTCTCTCTGGGATTGATGTCCTGGTTTGCTATGTGTGGATTAGATTTGAGCGTTTTTCATTATCTGGTTGAGTGCATTTTGACACAGATTGCTGATGTGACACTTGTTTATATAAATTATTGGACATCTTCCATTTATCCTGCTCGTTAATCTTGGTCTGGGCTATCTAAGTCGTTGATTGTTGATACTTGTTGCCCTTGGTTAAGCTTCTTGTTTCAGCTGAATGGTGATCTTGGTCTTAGTCGATACCTTGACTCATGCCTTTGAACTATATGTTCTCAAATACTAAGTCTAGTGTTTAAGCTCTCATCGGAAACTAAATAATGGGTCCAGGAATTACAAGTCATGGCACTTTCTTTCCAAATGGTTATAATTTGTGCTTTGTGGAAATTATGGTGTAACACAGCCCCTTCCAAAGTTCACCTTATACGGTTGGTATGTGGTGGACTTTGGAAAGAATGGTTTCATATTGTGCTTTGTCCTTGGCTTGTTTGTTTCGTTCCCATCATAAAGTTGATCTTGAGCTTTCGAACAAAGTAGTGCTTTGGGAACTTTTGTGAGCATTACTTCACTTGGACAATTTGCAAGGATCTAATCTTATCTAGAGGGTTTTGAAAACCGATGGATGAAATTTTAAATTGGACTGTGAGGTCAAAAACTTTAAAATCATATTTGCCACTGGAAGCTATCTAGGCTAGATGAAAAGTGAAATGGCTAGAACACTGAAAGGAAAAATCTAAATCGGGAACGTAAGGTCAAAACTTTTGAAGACTGTGCTTTCCACTTGAATTCATCCAGACCAAGTGGTAAGTGAACTTGTTTTGATGCCAAGAGGAAAAATCTAACATGAGACCGTGAGGTCAAAACTTTTGAAAACTATGTTTGTCACTTGAAGCCATCTAGCACTACACCAGAAAAGACTTTTGGTAGCGTTGAAAAAACGCTACCATAACTTATGGTAGCGTTTTAGAGAACGCTGTTATACGACATGCAACTAAAAGTCTAAAACTTTTTGTTGCGTTGTAGTAAACGCTACCAAAAGTCACTCTTAAATGCAACTATAGGTATTTTCTGTAGGATTTAAAAAACGCAACCAAAAGTCACTTTTAAATGCAACTATAGGTTTTTTCTATAGGGTTAAAAAACGCTACCATAAGTCTTCATTTTTTGGTTGCATTTTTTGTTTATATGCTTTTTTTGATTTTCAGTAGCGTTTTTAAAATGCAACTGTAGCATATACAAACATGATCATCATATTCAAATAATTGCAAAAACATACTAATCTCACAATCAAATATAATATCCATAATCAATTCGATAGTAGTTTTTCAACAAAATAAGTCACATACTACAAGCATTCACTGACAAGTTTCCACAAATGGTACTAACAAAATACGACAACATATATAATAATTAAATTCATGTTCGTTGCTTGATTACCAATAGTTCTTTGTTGTCGACAGTCTTCGCTTCGAAATAGCTAATTACCTACAAACGAGTTTAACAATCAACAATATATATATGTGTATATATATGTATGTATATATATATGTATGTATATATATATATATATATGTATATATATATATGTATATATATATATATGTATATGTATATATATATGTATATATGAAAATCATGTAATCTATAACTCGATATTCTATATTAACACATATTAACAAAAATTGTTCTATTTTTATATGCATCCTATATAGTTCCCCAACGAATACACAATCAGCTTACATCTACTATCTGGTACCAGATTTGCACCCTGTTGGATAAGCAAATAAATAAATAATCATCAAATATGTCGTAATCATCAAATAAATAAGCTAAAGGATTAACCGTTTGAAAAAAAGGATTAACATGTCATTGCAATCACAGCTAACTAGTAATCAAATAATCATCAAATATTTGGTACCAGATTAATGTCAGTAGCATACATGATGTTCAGTTTGCAGAATATCCTTCACGGAGAAAAAGAATGCAAAAGAAGCAGCCTGGGAGATACCATGCAGCAGGTATAAACTATATGAGACTTCATTAAACTCAAGTACTGATCAAACTAAACAATTACTATCCAGTTTTTGTTATGAAACCTTTGTATTCTATCCAAACCAAATGACTTCACAGTCCAACAAACCATATTAATACACAAATTTTGTTTAATACCTTAATGTACAATGCATATTGCTACATTTTCTAAATCATTATTATTGTCCCACCAGATGTGTTTGTGTTTCCAGTGTGTATATCTTTTTTTTACTGCTTACGTAATGATAACCTGATCATAGGTAGATGTGTTGAATTTAAACTAAACAAAATGAAATGTGACTGTAAACGACATGTAAAACAGTGGATTAACAGTGAATGTATATTCTGTAAATCCTGTACAGTTGTGTTATTATTGACCGGCATACTATAACGCGTTTATTCCTTATTAAAAGCATGTGTCAAAACTATTTTTGTACTTATCTGCTGCCCAATGCGCCTGATGTGTCTCCTTACCAAGTTTGCCATTCATTATTATGTATAGTTCTTAAAAATAGAGGAAGCTCGAACTGTACACTGTGTACAGATAATAATAATTGTCAGATATAACATTACTCAAGTACAGAGCAAGAATTATATAGTACTGGCGGAGATATTAAAAATTAGGACTGCAAGCGCTTTGAGTTATCTTTCATGTGTAATTTGTAAGGGATCTGTATGAGTACAATAGCCGATAGTCCAATAATAGGTTGTTATTATCAAATATTTTGTTTAATTTTTTAATCTTGAGCTAACTAATAAGCGTTTTTAAATGCAGATATCGTGTTAAAGTGGGCATATTAGATGCAATCATGCAACTATGTCAATAACTATCATGGCTTTTGACAGGGAGGCAGGACTAATGGGACAACCTATTGATGATATGCTTAGTATATACAAAAAGGTATAAAATAGCATCCACTACTTTTCACTGCAAACTAAATAGTTTGATTTTAACCTTCACTGACGCTAGTTCACTGAAATTTAAATTCTTTATGAAGTAAACAAATTTATTTGTATACAAAAATCTGAAAGTCTTCTTTTAATTTTTTTGCACTTGCCAAAGTATAATTTTGAAAAGTTGATGATTAAGACAATATAATGTTTATGCAGGATAAAGGTAATACTTGTGAGGGCTTTTATTATCCTGATCCTAAACACACCAGAGGACAATGGTGGCAAGGTACCAGATTTATTAACCGCATTTATCCTAAATACGTTAATTAACCTGCTTTACTATTAATCTGTTTCAGGCTCTCTATACTACTGATGGTGCAGTAAAACCAAATTATGGGCAAAATCTGAGTTTGCAAGCAGAAGAAATGGCATATAATTAATTTGGTCAGTCCAGTAGAACAGTTTCATTTTAGCGAGAACTATGTTATGTCTAAGTCTGTGTAAGGGGATTATCTATGTAGTCAGTGTCCAACATTCGTGTTTTAAGTGTTGTCTGAACTTCTGATCAGTTATTGTTTAATGCCTGTTGTTTATCAACTTGATCAGTGGGTGGTTATGATTTATTGTTCAAAGTTTCTTCTGTGTCTCTTGTATTTATTTGCAAATGCATATTTGTATACAAAAATCTGAAATCAAGATCAGCACGTCTAGCTAGTAAATAAATTACCAATATCATGAATATAAAATTACCAATAGTTTTGCCCGGTGACAATCCATTGAAATTTGCATCCATTCTTGCCAACTCCATGTTCACTTGAACTATGCGCACAACTCAAAAAATAACAGGACTTTTGAACTCCGTAATAGCAGCAGATACTAGAAAATCTACAAAATAACTAAACCAAGTTAATTCAAAGCCTCGGAAAGCTAAGTAATAAAGAAGAATGCCAGGTTCTACACAAAATAAACGTTTGCAAGACTAATCGATAACATCAACGAATAAAACATGATTATATAATCGATTTAATATTAAAAATTCTATGTTGTGAATTGAATAACAAAATCAACTGTCATATTAACCACGAAATACAATCAGATAAAATATTTCTCCATTTCAACACAGTGTGTAATTAGATAAACAAACAAAACTGCCAGACGATTCAAATCAAAAACCAAAACAAAACCCATTAGATCTTAATCAACATTAGGAGGTCAGAATCTGATTATAAAACTAAAATGCTCGGATCATACAATTCTAGATAAAAGTATCAAATCATAGAATAAAATCTCAAACCCAGAGCTATAACCTTTTTTTTTGGATCAGCAGAGAACGATGCTGAGTTAATCAGCCTTCACTGTGTGAAACAATGTATGGAACTAAAGCTATGGAGCCAAGGTGTTCGGGTTGCCTACCCTAGACTACGGAGAACCATACTACTCCAGATCTAGAAGTCTACCTTAAGAATCAACGAAATTTTGAGTAGTGAAGTTGGAATTTTGGTTGGGAAAGACGATATTTGGATTGGGAAAATCTGGAGAGTTCTCTATTCATCAGGCCATTTCTTTGAACGAAAATTGAGAAGACCGTGCGAATGAAAATGAATTTCAATGACCAAAATAAATGTAGCCGCCTAATATTCGTGTCCCACCAATTTAGCATAATTAGCGTTCCATTTGTTTTAGCAAAATAAACAAAGGCAGCACATAACAACTTACAACAATGTCTAATGGTTATCCCATTAATGGTTCAATTGTTTGCCTTCAATTTTCGGATTAATACTTGAGTGCAAGAAACTACACGTAATGTGAATGTCCTTCACACTTCAGCTTAAATTGAAAGAATGTATAATTGAAGGTAGAATCTAAGTTCTAACCATTTAAATATATAAAATCTGAATAATAAATTTTCGTAGGTAGATAGTTTTTCTATGCCTTGGCATATTATATAATACAAGGGTGTACACATTTAGAAACAAGATTAGAAAACAACTTACCATGACAAAAACTGACATTGCATGAGGTTTGAGTTTAGGATTCTTCTCGGGAGGCACGTTTGAATCTTTTAAGAATGAAAATAGATTGGTTGCTGATGGAGAAACCTCAAACAACCTGATACAATAGAAATTCATTACACTAGTTGATTCATGATTCATAGCATAGCATATATTCTTGTCTTCGATTACTATGGAAATTATTTAAGATTTTTGATTGATAATAGCATTAGTTAAACCACAAATGAAGGATGACTTAGATTAACTCTGGTATAAAAACTTGCAAAGGAATTAGGGCTCAACTCGGCTGTTCCATACAGGGTTTGGTTTGTGGGAAATTGGGTACTTAATATCAACTACTAGTTTGTCCTCCTGTTGTGAAGAATAAAATCAGACGTTGTATAATATATAGGTAGGAGGGTGGACTTAGGTGCATGGAGACATGCTAACATTTGCAACTATTAGAGGCGCTTCACATGAAGCTCCTTTCTCACAGCCTACAAGATCACTAGGCTATTTCAGGCTTTTCTTGTCAATAGGCCTCTGCTTGAAATATTCTGACATTTGCTCACATCCTGTTAATCTACTTAATTTTACATGTGATCGTTGGTTGGAAACAGTTTAGGTGCAAAACATGCAAAATGCATTTTGCGCTTTTAATCGCTCTTTAACTTGTACGATTGTTCTAAATAAAAGTGTTTGTATTCTTGTCTTTGGTATCTGTTAGCAAAATTACAAATTATAATAGTTTATAGTATTAGTTATTTCTAAAGTCAAGTATTTTTTATTGAAGACTTTGGTAAACAGAGCTATTTTCCCAAACTCATATTATGTATTCCTTAGTTAACAAAGCTAATAAACATTGGTAATTTCATCAACTGTGACTTATGTACCAACCCAAGTCAACTAGCTTATCAAATTTTAATATAAATAACACATGCCCGATAATACGTTATATCTAAAGTCAGTAGTGTAACTATGAACCTATACCTGAAAATGGAAGAACATATAGTAAAGAGCAACATCCAAAGAAAGGAGATAAAGAAGTGCATTTGAGGTTATTAACCAAAATGTTCCTAAGATTACACTATCGACATCCTTCTTAAAATTGTTGTAAACTGTCATTGAACAAAATCCATATCTTGTTTTCCACATCGTTATATTTTCCTGTATTCCTATACAATTTTCTTATCCTTTCTTCTTTTCGGTTTCATATATAGTAAATAATAAAGAATCATATACATCTAAAACCTAACATTTAAAAATAGAATGAATATGTATAATAATGCTTAAGAGAAAAGAAAAGAGGTGCTTCTTTCTTTCACAAAAGGATACTAAGTTTTATACTTAAAACGTCTAAAATGCTTCAACTAGAACGAAGAACCACTCGTTAAAACATGGATGTTTTCTTATATATGACACTATTATTTCACAGTGAGTGATATTATTTCAGTGAATTAGGTAGGAGCTGAGATTAAACCATGGCCAAGTCTTATTTTTTTTATCACCGGCTGCGGCTGCAGTCATTGCAAAAGAATTAAAGGTTCCATATCATATGCCATACTGTAAAAGCATGTCATAAGCATTCAAAATTGCTAAACTAGGAATTTGTTGTTCAGAATACTCCTGGACCTTCATTACAACTAGAATTATTTGAACCTCCAATGAAAAGGAGGTTAAGTTTGTCTAGCCTTGGATGGGCATTATCATTAATACACCATTTTAATTTATTAACAGAAATTTACATTATTTTCAACTTTAAATAAAAACAGCAATTCTATAAGGAACATCGGTTAAAAACTAATTATAGAAATAAACTACAAATTATATTTTTCATATAAGATGATAGTTTGGTATCAATATAGTTACAGATATCAAATTAACGGAGAGGAGTGGCTATTTAGGGTTTGTAAAATCGATGCAGACGAGTGAGATACGATTTAGGGTTTGTAAAATTGACGTAGACAAATAGAGGATTTCTGCAGAAATTCATATTGAACAATATAAAATCCATATAGAATCAAAAATTTCGTATCTAAAACCATACCGATTTAGGGCTTGTAAATTGACGAAGGCAAGTAGCAAATTTGAGGAGGAGTCGACTGACTACGATGAGAGGATTTTAATGACGGAGAAGAGTAATGGGATGATGACGATAGAGGAAACGTAATTGGGGCTTGGTGAATTTTTATTAAGTGAAGAGGAATGGGGAAGGCTTCTGAAACGTAACAAGTATTTTTGCATTGGCGGGGTAGGCGGGAGATTTTGGCAGCTGTAGGTATACGAGAAAAATAAAGAGTAAAATAATAATAGTTGCATTTACCTTAGAAACGCTGCCAACAATTGCAACTAAAAGCATATTTTATTGTAGTGTAGGCTAAGTGTAAGTGAAACTATTTTGATGTCGAGAGGAAAAATCTAACTTGAGAACGCGAGGTCAAAATTTTGAAATCTATGCTTGTTACCTGAAGCCATCTAGACTAAGTGGTAAGCAAAACTGTTTTGGTACCGAGAGGTAAAATCTAACTTGAGACCGTGAGGTCAAAACTTTTGAAAACTATGATTGTCACTTGATGCCATCTAGGCTAAGTGGTAAGCAGAAGGTTTTGATGCCGAGAGGCAAAATCTAACTTGAGACCGTGAGGTCAAAATTTTTGAAAACTATGCTTGTCACTTGAAGCCATCTAGGCTAAGTGGAAAGCAAAACTGTTTTAATGCCAAGAGGAAAAATCTTACTTGAGACCATGGGGTCAAAATTTTTGAAAACTATACTTGCCACTTGAAGCCATATAGGCTAAGTGGTAAATGAAACTGTTTCGGTGCCGAGAGGCAAAATCTAACTTGAGCCGTGAGGTCAAAACTTTGAAAACTATGCTTGTCACTTGAAGCCATCTAGGTTAAGTGGTAAGCAAAACTGTTTTGATGCCGAGAGGCAAAATCTAACTTAAGACTG
The DNA here is from genome assembly GCA_030737815.1 of Allium fistulosum. Lineage (NCBI taxonomy): Eukaryota > Viridiplantae > Streptophyta > Magnoliopsida > Asparagales > Amaryllidaceae > Allium > Allium fistulosum. The sequence continues at coordinate 971,505,700 of CM060903.1, forward strand.
TGAGGTTTAGGAGATTCTTATTTTGTGAGATCTAAAGGAAAGTCAAGGTTTGATTTTGGAGGATGGGTCATGTTCGTGCATTAAATGCTTTTGCCAATAGTCACAATTTCATTTGCCTCTCTGGAAAGTGCATTCCTTTTCTCTACTCTAGGATGATCCCCATTTTGATTTAACCATATGTAATCTATGGCTATGGTTCAATTAGCCAGGTAATCTCTACCGTTGGTCCTTAAGATTTTAATAAACCCTTTCCTTCTCACCTTCCTTACTCATATCTCCAATAGTCGCGTTCGCCATTAAAGCTTCGAAACTTCTACAGATTACTACAAATCTTCAACTAGAATCAGTGCGCCTTCAATCTCTTGTATGGTTTTATTAGTATCTTTTACTGCTATTATTATTTGCAGGCATTTCCCTTTTTCAAATTATGAAAATATTGATCTTGACCACCATTGTGATATCAATGATTGATTTTGATTTGGGGCATTGTCCAATTAGATAATCCATGATGCCTATTGTCTACTAAACCAAGATTTTGTCCTCGAACCGAATCTTTCACCTACTTTGGTTGGTAATCACATTATTGGAAACATGGTTCTTTGAGAGATTTTAGAACTTTGAGTTTGGGTTGTAGAATCTAATTTTAGGCCCAACTCCCTTTTGGATCATAAGACATTATATCTTTTAGGTAGAAGTTTCAGAATTCTTATTGAGTAACTAGTTTAACATTGGTCTCCTCTTAGACCTTTCGATGGACAAGCCTATAACCGATTAAGGGGAGCTAAAGAATGGGATAGAGAGTTATGGGGTTGAGGGAGTCGAGGTTAAGGCTCCAAGTCTTGAAGATGACCGAGTGATCCCCTTGAAGGTTCTTTATCTGGACACTAGAGCATTTGGAAAATAGGGTCACTTCCCCTTGCTCCTTTGTTTGTTAATATCCTAGAATTATATGGAATCAGCCCAATCCAACTTGTGGTGGTTTCGTATAGCACCTTATCAGCTTTGGAAATTATGTACTGGAAAAAAGGGTTTCACAACATGACTACTTTTGAAATCCGTTACTTATATAATTTACATAGGTCATCTGGTAGTTCTACGGTTCCCTTGTACTTCCTTCAATTTTGGAAGAAAATGCCCCTAATCAAACCACTCAGCAAGGTAATGGCTTTTCGTGAAGGCAGATGATCCTCGAGTTGTTACTGAAGTACTAAAGACTTGTAAGTTTTTGAACTTTTTCTGTTTAGAGTGCTTTCACTTCTAAGCTTTTACCGTATCACATTGTTCCCTAATATCATTTTCTCTTTTATCTCTTTAGCCAAAATTGGGAAGGACAAGGCTTCAACTCCATGGATCTCTTTGACTTTAGGTATGAGGAGGTGATGAAAATTTCAGAAGGGGAAAGGCTTTGACACATTGTTCTTATATAGGCCAATCTCAAGGCTTGTGGGTTGTTATCATCCTCAGCTAGGTTTCCTAGATACGTTCCCCCTTCAATCGAAACCATCCTCATGGACATGATTGATCTGTGTAATCCTGAAGAATCCACCCGTTCTGCCCCAATAACACCGAAACCAAAAGATAAGATTCTACCCTCAAGGGTAGACGTCAGTTCAGAATACTTTATAGCATGTATAATTGGATATTACTTTCATGAAATTTAAGTTTATTTATCTAACCCGCTTTCTCTTTTTCATGTGGTAGGGGCCTCTAACGATACGCTTGCAATAGGAGAGTTGTTTTTGAACAAGCCATCCTCTACTTCCACTTCTACTCGACCGAAGCCAGCTTTGAAGGATCCATCCCTAACTAAGAAATATAAAAGGAACATCTCTTCTGCTAAAGTCATACCCGCCCCGGACGCTTTTATTTTAGCTTCCTCTCAAAGGGATCAGGTGGACCAGATGATCGAGGTAACCCGTTCTACTATCGATGATTATCTACCATAGATGGTGGGGAACTCTCGAATGGAGTTAGCTGATGATATTAGTAGTTTTAGGAGGATGATGAGTATGGGAATGAAGGATCACCTTAGGGTAAAGATCTTCCTCTTTCTTATGAAATATTTATCCCTTTAGTTTTTGTAATAACCTTCCTTATTAGGCTTTAGCTGACTTCTCGGTTCTACATCAAGGGTTTCAGAAGATGAAGGTAGAGTTGGAGATGGTCGATGCTGTTGGGAGACAATTGGTCGAATATAAAGAGATGGCTGAATCTATGAGGAAATAGTTTGCTGAATACAAGGAGAAGGCTAAGAAAGAGGCTCAGGACGAGAGGGAGAAGAAGCTTTTAGAACTAAAAGCTTTTGAAACCAAAATTGCTGAACTTGAAAAGGTTTTAAAAGACTAGAAGTCCAAGTGTCAAATGGCCGAAAGGGAGTTAATGGAAGCTAAGAAAGGGGTCTCGGACCTGGTTACCAAAAAAGAGGCCGAGAAGGTGGCTGCCGCTGAAGCCTTTAAAATTCATTACGAAGCTTATGATCATAACTGAAACAAGGGTGTGATACTCTCTATGGTCTTCAATCCCTATGGTAAAAGGATTGAAGAGAGGTATGATAATGCCCGAGCCACGGCAAGTGTTGAACACCAGGTTCCAAGAGTAGAAGGTGACAAAAGTAGAGAGGTATGTCAAGATTTCAAATTCTAGAATTCTCTTATCAATGATGTTTGAATCATGGTTTGTAATAATCTTTGATACACTTCTTTATTTTGTTGTTTGTTGTGATCGTTGACTTTGGTGGAATTTTTATTTGGCGTTAGGCTCTCGAGAATGATTTCCTTTCTAACTTCGTCACGTTTATTCTACAGTACTTTTTCATTAACCTTGTTTAAATAGAGGAAGTCCAGTTTCACATCTCATTATGTAGTATTATGGAAGAGGAGCCAAACCAGAAACTCAAAACTGCTAGTGACCATAGGCACCCTCAAAACCCAACTAAAATCCAGTATATTAAGGAAGGTAGAGTTGTTTAATAAGGTTGAAGAGGTGAGAGAAACACATGACCAAACCAATGCCAAATTAATTCTGTCCCTTAGGCTTAGAGGTACTAGTTTAACTAATTAGATCGTAGATCTTAGGGGCTAATTAAAACTTGGAGACAAAGATGAGGTCTTTCAAGAATTTGCTCGATTCTCTAAACTACTTCCAAGAGATTCATAGTTGAAAAACAAAAGGTTATCTTTCCTTAGAAGGTTCTATGATCCAATCCTAACTATCACTCCAGAGGCTATCCTGATTACCAGAGTGTAACTCTACCTCCCTTAGCTATTGCCGAAGGGAAGAAACCTAAAAGCGAACATGTCTCGGAATACATCCCTCAATGCATTCCGTAAGCCAACCTTAGACGGCCTCTAGTAGACTCTTCTCCTTCGGAACTATTTATACCAAAGGGTGGTTTAGGAAAGGATATTACCTTTTCCAATATGGCCAGACCCTCGGGGTCTCTTACTGATATTAAAAGTAGAGGCCTTAAGATAATTTTAGCTACTAAAGAGAAATTTGCCTATCTCAGGAGACCATGAATTCTGTACTTTTCATTTCTCGCAATTTGTATTAATTCTCTATGGATTGAAATATAATTACCTTAATGATGATCTGGAATTTATGGTTTTAATTCGAATTTCTTTTAGGGGTAATCGTGTCCCAATTGCTTAAAACTAGAGAGGGATTGTGCCTCTTTGCAATGAAGTCTCAATGATAAAAATATGAACTAACAAAGTGTAGCCCTGATCTTGGTACCAACATCCATGTCGTTTTGAAAGACAATGAATCCTTAAAGCGAACTCTTGAAGAGTTATTCAGGAAGATGTTTGCTATTCTGGAGGTAGTGCTGATTACTGGCCAGGCTTTGGAATCCGTTGTCTAAAGTTTATAGGAGTCTACATCTACTCTCTGGTAGCAAATGGATGAAGCTCACCAAGAGCTTTCGGCAATCAAATTACAAGAACTTGAAATTGAAAATAAGCGAAGTAACAAAGTTACGGTTGCTACCGCTCCAGCTCGTGGAATGGGTAGAGGTGGAGGTCATGCCGCTGTGGGACTTTCTTCTTCACACAGAACTATAATTGTCTCTTTCGGGCCTCATTCTCGACTTTTCCAATCTAAAGGGAGTTCTCCTTTGGTCGCGGTGCCTAATGCATCAAACATTCTCGTTTGTAGCAAGGATGGTCGAAGGATCTCATTCAAGCAATTTAAGAAGGAATGAATATCTAAGACATACGACAAAACGGAGGACATTTCAAATCTCGCTTAGAGGGGGCCATGAAGGAAGCTGAACTAGAGTTTGGAATGTTTATAAAGGCTTATGAGATGCTACATTTTTGTTGTATATTTTGTTCTAAATGCACTAATAATAATCTGTCTATAACATTGAGGTCCTCTTTTGTCTTTTCAATTGACTATTTCAATCAGTTAAACCCATTTTGCTTGTCCATCTTAATACTATCTCGGGGTTCTTCTTGCCCTTTGGCGTCTCACCATATTAGGGTTTTCGATGTCTATTCTTACTAGTTTGATGCCATCCTTATGGCTTGGATTAGGATCCTTGGCCAATGCTCATTTTCACTTAGAAACTCTCCTCCTTAAATTATAATCTTATGAGGAATTCTATCCGTTTTAATCTTGTGCATGATACTTCTCAATCGTGGCTCACTATGGTTGGGAACCTACCTAATATTCTCATCTGATTGGGAATCTACATGGCACCTCTCGTCCATGGCTCATTATCATTGGGATCTACCCAACACTCTAATCTAACTAGGAATCTACCCAATGCATGACACTTCTCATCCATGGCTCACTATCATTGGTAATCTACCCAACACTCTAATCTAGCTAGGAATCTACCCAATACATTGCACTTTGCATCCATGGCTCACTATCATTGGGAATCTCAAACACTCTAATCTAACTAGGAATCTACCTTATATATGGCACTTTTCGTCCATGGCTCACTACCATTGGGAATCTACCAAACACTCTAATCTGACTAGGAATCTACCCAATGCATAGTACTACTTGACCATGGCTCACTATCATTGGTAATCTACCTAACACTCTAATATAACTTGAAATCTACCTAATGCATGACATTACTTGACCATGGCTCGCTATTATTGGGAATCTACCCAATATTCTAATTTAACTTGGAATCTTTCGAGTGCATGATACTACTCGGCCATCGCTCACTATTATTGAGAATCTACCTAATGCATGGTACTATTTGACCATGGCTCACTATTATTGGGAATCTACCCAATATTCTAATCTAATTGGTAACTACCCAATGTATGACACTACTTAACCATAGCTCACTATCAGCGTGCATTTTATTTTTCAACATCTTTTTAAAACCAGGTGATATTGGCCTTACACATTGTTGCACATCAAAGTGCTCTTATGGCGAGGTCTACAACTTATCGTTGGGTCCCAATCTACAACCACTTGTGGCTAGCGTCGGCCATCTATAACCACTTTTGGCTAGTGTCGACCATCTACAACTACTTTTGAATGATGTAGGTCATCTACAACCACTTTCAGCTGGTGGCCGCCATTTAAAGCTGCTTTTGGCCGGTATTGGCCATCTAAAACTAAGTTGATGATCATTCCAAAGGAAAACTTGAATTTTTTGAAGAGTTCTTTTCGGATTATAAAAGAGTTTTTGAAATTGAGTGGTTAGTAGATTTTATCATTAAGTAGAAAACATATTTAATTTAATTTTGAGAACGAGAATAATTGAGAAAATTATCGTCTTTAAGAAAAAATTAAAAAAATTTATTGACCTCCTCAGATCAATAAAAGAGTTTCGGCCCTTGGGCTCTAAATGCAAACACAAAAATAGGAAACTACTAAAAAGGGAGACACACTAGATAAAAATTTATGGGTACCGAGACCACATTGCACTTACCGAAAGAAGAAAGAGCTAAACCCGAAAGTAGTGTCTATGGTAAGATAAGAGATTTCATCAAATATAAAGATCCATAAAACATCCTATGTCTTCAAAAAGGGGCCGTGTTATATATATATATATATATATATATATATATATATATATTCGGTCAAATGAATCTACATGGATTTCCCCTGAAATACAGAAACAAACTTAGACATTTATAAAGATGAGATATTTAGGTAACTATTTAATAAACTCAGTCAATCTCCCTTTCTGTATGAAGTTTTATATGGCTTGAGAAAGTCTTCGACACTTGTCTGTTTCATGCCCATTCACTTGATGATAAACATACCAAGTCTTTCCTTTTGGATCTTCTTTTACTCATCTCTGGTTGAGTGGAGTAAGGACTTAGTCTCGCTAGACCCTTTTCCGTGGTGGAAGCTTAGACATAATCGAGAAGGTTCTTTTAGCAAGGAGAGAGGAACCTTTATTTATCATTATCACGATACTCAAATCCTTAATTTTGTTTTCCATAGCCTTGATCGTCCCTCGAAGTTGACTAGATTCTTGGAGAGACTCCTGAAGATACTCCAAGAGTTGTCTAATCTGGAGAGCTTGAAGTTCATAAACATGATCATATTCTTCGACATTCTCATTCTCCGAAATGAGAGTAACCAATCTGTCATTGTTGTTCTATTTAATGAGCCGAATAATAAGGTTTAGGGGCAAGTATAGGGTTTCTTCCAGATATTTCCTAAGTTAATATTGGTCAAATTCAATAACAATGAGAATGATCGCATATGGAAACCAAGTCTCGTACACTTATCACGTTTCCGACCTTCTCAACTTATATTATCCCTTAGTCAATAGTGAGATCGGTAGGTTAGAGCACTACTTGCTTCTAAGCCATACTTCTTAGCTCTCATAGATATAACAAATTTACTCTGTCGTCTTTTAAAACTAAGTACACAGTAAATACTTTCTATAGATAAGCAAACACACAAAGCATGATTAAATCACATAAAGCAAGATTTAGTCAGATAAACAACTTCTAATCCCCATTTTTATATTATTAATTCTTTTATTAATTTAAACTTCTTTTATCAAATAATTAATTCCTTCAAAAGTAAGCGAATTGTAAATGGGAGTCCTTCCCAGTGGATCTCGAATACGTATATTTTAAACGGAAGAGACGATCCAAACGAATGAGCCCTCCTCGGGGGATCTCAAACCATATGAATACATGATGCTTCTATTCACCTCATTTTTCTACTCGTATATATATTTAAAATACCTTTATAATATATACACACACACACACGTATTCTACTATTTCACTATTCATTTATGTACACTTTTCAATACTTCAAAATGTATTAAAATACATATCTCAAATGTTATAAGAATATTCTTAAATCTTTAACAATATTCTTACTTTAAAATATAATCAAAGAGGTTAAAAACAATGTTACTTAAACATTGTTACTATAAATCCCTTCTCTTTTACAAGTTAAATCTTTACTTTTTATAACATTTTTCCAAATCATTTCATACTTATCATTATCTTTAAAATATCCTTTATAAAGGTCTAAGTACAATCACAAGTCTATTCAAAGGGTTTAAAACAAATGTTACTTAAACATTGTTACTATAAACCCCTTCTCTTTCATAAGTTAAATCTTAACCTTTTTTCAAAACACTTCGTACTTATAAATACTTTTGAAATCTTCTTTATAAAGATCTAAGTACATTCATAAGTCTATTTAAATGGGTTTAAGACAAATGTTACTTTAACACTGTCACTACATACCCAAAAACATTTCACTTATAAATATGTTTAAATATTCTTTTAAAGATCTAATTATATTCCTAAGTACAATATAAAGAGTTAAAACCAAACATTGTTTACTATAAACCCAAAACCATTTATACTTAACATTAACTTCAAAACATTCTTTTTAATGATATAAATATACTTATTAACTAGATAATATACTTTTAATCAACTTCTCAAAACCATTCATTATTACTAAGTGTTCTAACCAAACTACACATCCTTTCATAAAATACTTTACTTACTTTTCCAAACTTATATATAAATACTTTAAAAATACTTATAAATATGTTTTAAATATCTATATAAAATATTACTTAAAAATAACACATTTTGAAATTTAACAAATATCATAAAAAAGCATGTTTTATATTTAGAAACTTTTTACTTTAAAATTTCATACATAATTAATAAATATATATTTAAACTTGAAACCATTTTTAAAATACTTTAAAACATGTTATTAAACCCTAAAATATCGCAAATAAATGATTAATTTAATTTTCATTCAAACCCACTTTAAATAAACAAAAAAGTGTTAAAAATAACACGACACAACCAATGTTGTAAAAAGAACCTAGAAATGCCGTCGTAGGATAGATGCATTTACAATTGCTATTAAAAGTCTTGGACAGGGAATACGGGAAAAATTACATAAATGTTTGACCAGTATTCTCGAACCGAAAAAGATTTTAAACTCTATTTTTTATAGTAAGTACTATACTTAGAGTACTTAAAACTATGCAAAGAAACCCCTAAGAATATGTTCCAAAATCATAATAAAAATTTCCAAAAATGAGTTTTATACAAAGTGCTCATATATCGACCTTTTTTGCTACTAACTTTTTCAACTTTGTTCAACCTGCTGTAAAATGATTTAAACTCTAATATTATTATAATATGCACTACGCCTATAGTAATTATTAAAACAATAAAGAAACTCCAAAGGATGTCTTTCAAAACAATATTAAAATCATCGAACACGCAACATTTACAAAGTACATCCATAGCGACCTTTTTTACTTTAACTTTTATAACTTTGTTCCACAACTTTTACAACTTTCCAAACAATTCCTCACTTTCAAAAACATTTATATATTTTTAGAGCACTACAAACACGTACTATATCATAATATTTTAACATACAAATAATTGAACAATTTTAAACACAAAGGGATTCAAAGTGCTTTCATAGCAACTATCGCTATATGAACCATTCCTTATCTATTCCAATTGCAACACACAATCCAAACAACCATGTATACATAATGTCAAGGCTACTCCACATGTTGTAGAAAATTATAGCAGTGATAATATACAATATGAAGCTGTCATTTGCTTTCAAAAGCAAGGGGTCCAAGTTATAACTTTAATTAGTTTATACATAATTTTAACTTTATATCCGAACAAAAAACATAAATAATACAATATATACATGTTCAATAGCGAGTGAACTCACCCCAAAAACCAAGCTAACACAAGTACAAGCCACTAAGAACACAATAACACTTCCTACTATCACCAAATTGCCAAAGATCCAACCTTTTGCTTCACTTTGCTCTCAGCCACATGCTCCTCTTTCCTTGCTCAAGGTTTTGGCCTCTTTTCTCCAAATTTATCCACTAGTACCTTATGTAAATTTTGATCCATGGATAATAGGTTCACAATGGGGTGTTGGTCTAAATTTGAGAGAGGTTTGATAAATTTTGGATTTTATGTGAATTTTTGAAGTGGAGTATACAATTTCAAAAATTATTTTGCTTATGTGGATTTGTGATTTTACTTAGCTCGTTTTCCAAAGGGATAAGAGGTATCTGTAGTTGATATAATGAAGATTAAAAGGGTCATTTAAACCCACTTGGCTGGTCAAAAGAAACCCCTTCAGGTGCTCACCTTTCCACCTCATTCTCTCTTACTTAGCCCTTAAGCTTCCCAAAATGCCCCTTCAAAATATCTTCTATGACATCATCCATGACATCATCAAGTGAATCAATTAGTTATAAACAACTAAAATATTTCAGTTGTTTGATTAATTATGCATTAATATATTAGACAAGTACAATAAGTTCGAACAACTTCTATCGAGTAAAAGCCGTTTATTGGTAAAAATGATTTTCGGCCACATTATCAATATATCTTCGAACTATTTATTTTTGTAAATGCATTTCAAAAACAAGTTTCTTATCATCTGTTATTGATTAAAATAGGGTTAATAGGGTTATATAATCACTTTTATTACATTAAATCCAAGATTCTAATAATTAAATAATTCAGATATTTAAATATGAAGTATTCGAAATTCTTAGTCATTACAACGACACCTTGCCTCATACCCTGTAATTTCCAAGCCTATTGATTGGGAAGGTTTGTATTCATACCTCATAGTCACCAACTTGCCCGATTAATTCTACCCTAGTTTGAGAAGAGGAGAAAATCTAACGGACAATCTATTATGTAAGCAAAATATTGTCAAGCCCAGAAACAAGATACTCCAAGTTAGAAAATTTCTGCCTTCTGATGGCGGCCCATCATTTCCGGCCATGTATTCAAGCACACCTGAACAAGGTTCTCAATAACCAACCACTCAAGCAAGTTCTTAGCCATCCCAAAACAATGAGCCGACACTTTAGTGGTTCATGGAACTCGGGTAGCATCACATCACATTCCACTCCTGCACTTCCCTCAAAGGCCAAGTTATGGCCGACTTCATAGGGTAATGCTCCAGAATGATGACGACCAAACAATCATCACCCGCCAAGCCTCTTAATTATATGTTGGCAGTGCATCAAATTAGATTGGGGATGGGGATAACATGTCCTAGTTACATCGAATAAGAAAGAAATGTATTTCGTTGTCCGCCTTAGCTTTAAGGCCTCCAACAATGAAGCCGTCCTGGCTGGTCTCAAGATGGCAGAAGAATTGCGAGTAGAATCACTACATGTGTTTAGTGACTCTTCATTGGTCTTCAACCAGATCAGTGAACATTTCCTAGTTAGAGACAAAATACTGGCCTTGTATGTCACAAAAGCCTAAAACCTCATCATAACCTTCAAAGACTTCAAGCTAGAATAAATCCCATGTGAGAAGAATACCAAGGCCAACTAGCTGGATAAGACGGTAAATTATCCTGAAGAATGCATTCCCTAGGTCCAAATGGAGATTGAGACTGCCCTCTACAATGAATCTGAGGCAACCACTATGGAAATTGGTGGGGTCCAAACTGATGTCTGGATGGATTCGTTATTGAAGTACCTTATGGGTGGAGAATTTCCCATGGATAGAAAGCTCGAAATATTCAGTATCGAGCGCCCCAGTACACGAGTATGAACGTAAAACTTTACCGATGGAGGTATTCGACTCCCCTTCAACGTTGTGTCACAAGTGATGAAGCGAGTATAATATTAGAAGATTTGTATGAAGGTATCTATGGAGATCATGCCGAGGGCAAAGCCTAGCGAAGAAAGCCAACCATTAAGGTTACTACTAGCCTACTATGATCAAGGATGCAAAGAGTTATCTTAAGAGTGCAACTGGCATCAATGGTTCGCCAAGATTCCAAGAGCTTCCCCTGATCTTCTAACTCCTATGACATCCCTTAGTCGTTCGACGCTTATGGGATTGACCTGATAGAGTTAGGGGTATGACCTTGGTGCAATTCTGTAATTTATGGTAAATTATTAACTCAGTAATCAAATCTCGTTCATAATAAAAGGTGTTTCCTTTCTATTATATGCTTGTTATAATTAATTAATTATTTAATATATGTATATTTAACTGAAAATCCATAAATGGTGTATTTGTAAGTAATCACAAATAATTGTAATCATGAGTATCTATTACAATCTAACAATCACATCATTTTAAATATTCCTATTCAAGATGTATTAATTGGATATTGATGCATCCTTTAAGACTCGAGCATGTATGCTCTCTAAATATTTTGTAGTGTATTACTCATGACTACTAAGGTCACCAATGGGTTAAGTACTGATAGTTATTGGATAACTAAGGAATGGCTCACTCGATAGTTTTCTATTGGTTAATATGACTAAGATCAAATAGAAAACGTCAACGTGACAATATTACATAGTTCTCTTGACTTGAGAATGCTGTTGATCTTCAATATAAAAGCTTCACTTTGATTAGAGTTAAATCATCACACGACATCAATCGAACGACTATAGCTGCGTCGAGTGGAAGTATTGGAAGTGAAACACTACTCAAAAGAGGATTCGTCTCCTCGATCATATGAGGTTAGTATCACAGTCAACTGAAGTCAACTTAAAGTCAAAATCTCTAGTCCGAGTAGTTAATAATAATTACTTATTGAACCAAAAACTTTGTTTGGGCTATAAAGTTGAATATGGATGATATTGGAATTTTGACCGATACCAAATTCCATAAGTCCTAATGTGATATAGTTCTGATAAAGAGAATTGGTGTAAATAATTTTCATTATCGGGCAATGCTTAAATAAGTAAAATGGGATTTTACCAAAGTTATGTAAGTGATAAATTTAGCCATAATGTCACACCACATGCTAAGTGACATGTGGACGTTAATAGTCGAATTGTTCGATATTAATCGCGGACCGAATTTACACATAAGAGTCACTTAACTGAAACGTTAAATACCCTCCTCACCACCTAATTTAATTAATTATAATTATTATAAATTTATTAATTTAATTAATAATTGTGAAATATTAATTATAAAATGTTATTTAATCTGTGTGGATCAATACTAAATAGTGTGTATGTAATAGTTATAAACACACATATCAATATACGATATCGATATGCATTTGAATTAGGTTCAAATGCAATTTTTATCGATCAGACTTGAAGTGATTTTAAGGCCCTAAAGGGGCCAACTGTAGGTGGATATAGGAGGGCTAAGGAGGTTGACCATAGGATGGCATGTATGGGGTGGAATTGAATTCAAAAGAGGTGAAGTAGTGAGAGAGAAAGGTGAATCCAGATCCTTATTTTTTTCCTTAGAATCTCTCTTATTTAATTACCTCTAACCCTCATATTTTTACACTCTCGTTTTGCTCTCCTCTAGACCAGCAAGATAGGCCCGATACTCCTCTTCCTCACTAATTTTTCACGCTTTAAAAACACTAAATTAAATATAAATCAATGATCGGTGGTAGCTGCATTCAGATTGGAAGCACTTTCTTAATTATGAAATTATTTCAAGGAGTTTTGATACTTCGTTTCAAGGTGTATCTTCTTGGCTATAGGAAAAGGTAAAATTGTCTATTTACAATTAAACATGAATATGTATAATGTTCATTATATCATAAACGTGTGTAATTAGTAGTTAATTATCATGAATTTATATATGTTGGTGTTGTCTTCATTGGATGGATTACATATATGAATATATTTATTAATACACACACATGCTCACGGTCTGCAATACTAAAATAATCCGAATATAGAATAATATAAATTCTTTTTAATTTAAATATAATTTCAATACAAATAATATTACATAAAGCTCTGACTAGCCTTGCTAAAAAATAATACATAAAGCATGAATTACATTTGTTAATATATTTTTATGTATTTAAAGTTTTCGAATATTAAAATAAATTACATTATATAAGTATATTCTAAATTCGTTTATATAATATATATGTATTTAATATTTACTTTAAACTAGATTATGCAAATAATATATACACATATATAAATAACAAAAATATTAGTATAAAATATTTGATATAAAAGTGCACAAATAATGTATTTTCAAAAATTATAAAGTGTATATATATATAATTCTATATAGAAATTCAAAAAACATTAAAAAATAAATAAATTTAAAACCAAAAAATATTTTTTATGGTCGAGATTATATTAGTGTGTGTATATACATTTAATTATATTTTGCATTATAACATATTTATATACATATACATATATTGTAACTATATAATAATATTTTAAACATTATTCTAATAAATATTTATTTATTTATTATATTCGCATATGTTGAAATAAAAAAATTTCTTTTAGATTTAGAGTTATATATATATATATATATATATTGAAATTGATTTGTTAGACTAAATTTGAAATTGTGTAGATCTAGACCTATAACATAAAATTTGAATTTTTAATTTTGACTTTGAAATTATAAATTAATATATTAAAATTTAGAATTATTTTGCAATGTAATTATATATATATATATGAGTATTTTATGTAAATTTTTATTTACAGGTAGTGTTTTATAACATACAAAATATATATATAATGATTTATTTATACATATATATTGACAACATCACGTATACAAAGGGGCTAATATGTCTATTGCGGTGTAAATTCCAGCACTTATATACAGGCATGTTATGCCATGTACCATTTATATTGCACGTCACACACACACATATACTTATGTGTATATTATGCGCATATTATATTATATAATATAAATTTAACAATAAATGAAATTTTATTTATAAATTAAATAAAATATTGATTGTGTTTAATACTAATTCATATATCTAAATGAATTTAGACTTCATAAGCCCAATAGAATCCAAATGAAAGATTTTCTTTTGAAATTTACCCATTTACCCCATTGTGTGTTAGCCCAGATTTGACAATGGTGTCAAGGCCCAATAGCCAATGTGGTCTAAATTGTTTATGTTATGGCTAACTAATTAAGCTTGCCCATTTAGTAGGGTGTCTATAAAGGCACTGTCGAAGGATTGAGTTTGGATAATCAAGTACTTTGCTCTATCTAGTTACCGAACTGGCTTGAAAGATGATGTAAACTCAAAGTTTGCTCGTGATAGAAAAGGCGCAATTCGAACTGGGCCTTGGGCTAATTTTTCAAAATTGTTCTGAAATTAAAATACAATTTTAAATTTAAAAGTTAAGTTTCAAATATGAAATATATTATGAGTGCTATAATATAATTTTTTGAAAGTTGTTTTGAAAATATAATAAAATGTCAAATGTTATAATTACTAATAAGATTAATAAAATGAATAAATTAATTAAAATGTTAATTAATTAAAATATATACATAAATGTATAATATATATATATAAGATATATATATTATGTTGTCTTAAAATGGTTAAGACAATGTAAGTATATATATGTATATAATAGAATTTTCAAAATTAGTAATATTTAATTAAAATTGTTTAATAAATAAACTAATTAATGTTAATTAATTAAATAAGATTTAATTAATAAAATATTGTACATTATGTAATATGAATGTATATTAAAGCTGGAACGTTGAGAAATCTTAAATAGACTTAGGAGATAAATACATATATATTGTACGTATACTATGATTTCTAATGTGTCAACACTTAAATCACAAGGGGATTTTAAAAGAAATACATTATTCCATTGTAGATATCACTATAAATAAATATATTAAAGATGATGAATCTTTAATATAAAGTTTTCCTCTACCGTTTATATAATAATAAATTACTTGCGTACTCTTAGTTGTTGAGTTTTCCTCAAGCTAAGGATCTTATGTGTAGTACCGTTAACATACAGAATAGACGAGGTAAGATAACGACACATATTTGTTGAGCTTTCCTCGGGGTATATGAATTCTACTTAGGCCATAGCGAAATGGTAGGTATGAGTTAGTAATCTCTTTTTATTTGTTGAGCTTTCCTCAAGGTAAGGATGAGACTAGGACAAGGAACCATTGGTTAGGAGTTGTATACGATACAATCGATAAGGAGTTATCCATCGTATGTGGCAGTATGATTTGTTGAGCTTTCCTCAAGGTCAAATCCCAAGACATATGAGTCCTAACACTCACTAGTGAAGTCAAAAATCTTCTATGTTTCATCTTAGGGTTTGGTAAAACATAATGGACTGGTAGGAGCTTATTTGTAAAATGAAACATAAGGTTTAACCTTAGTAATATTATAAGAACGTCTACTATGATATTATCCTAACTACCAACTTAAGACATGTAGAAATGTCTACACCTAAATTGTTTTTTAAAAGCCACAAACTTACCGAACCCAACTATGTCTACTGGCTAAGAGTGATTAAGATAGCATTACTTATGAACATATTTGGTCAGCGATAACTACACCTCCAAAAGAACAACATGTTGATGAAGCAAACCCCGAACCGAGGCTTGCTTAAGATAAACGGGTTTCTAACCTAGAGGTCACCTAGGTTTTCATGTTGTCTACGTTAGATAAGTCGTCGCAAAGGCAGCTCGAAAACATATCCGTCCATGAGAATTTTGATAGTCTCAAAGCTCTATTTGGTCAACAGTCCTGTTCCGCAAGGTACGAACTTTCGATGAAACTATTCGATATCAAAATGACTAAGGGACGGAAAGTGAACAATCACACTCTAATGATGAAAGGCAATATTGATAAACTTGCACAGGTAGACGTAGAGATAAGTAATGAAATGCAAGTAGACTTGATTCTTGGTCTCTTACTCCTAGGTATGAGCCATTCATATTAAACTATAATATGATCCAGTTGAATGTAAGCCTCATGGA